>OU342746.1:212184935-212339935 GCA_910589775.1 Avena eriantha | reverse complement strand
GGCACCTTGTTGTCTTTATGGGAGCCTCCAATTTGGTTGTGGAGTTGTGCCCCGCTAGTTGTGAAAAGGCGTCGGTTCCCGCCTCAAACGGTTCCTAAAGTGGAAAGGTAGATCACGTCTTTGGTGGCGGGGTCCATCGGAGAACAGGGTGAGGTCTATTGTGGTCTGGTGGTCTTAGTACCGCCCACCCCTCCAACGCAGATGTACTTCCCTTAACAAGGAAGGAACTGCGGTAAAACAAATCCTGTGTCTCCGCGTGCTTCACTACGATTCACTCATTCCTCTTTCTCACTCGCCTTTACTCGCTAGTAGATAGGTTTGCATATAGGGAAATTCTTCATAATAGCTTATCTAGAGAATTTACCTTTTGTGTCAAGCCTAAAATTGAAAAAGCATTAAATTTTGAAGTAGCACCTATTCACCCCCCCCCCCCTCTAGGTGCCCATATGATCCATTTCAATTGGTATCAGAGCCCCGACTCTTTGTTCAGGCTTAACTGCCTAAGAGAAGTATGGGTACTAAGGAGAATGGGAATGCGGTTGTGGACAAGGTCACAATGGATGACCTCAAGACGTTGGAAAGAACCTTGTTGAAATCGTTTGAGACCAAGATGGAGGAGATGCAACAAATGATTGCTCGCCTCACATCATCCGCAGCCCCATCTCCATCCTCCTCGGAGGCTGCCACTCCTTCATCCAAGGATAAGGCTAACACCGGATCCAAGGAAGATGAAATGGTAGGTGAAAAACATAATGGTTCTGCCTCCAAGAAGGGAAGTGGTAAGGAGGACTATAGTGAGGTTCATCACCTATATTCCCCTGACCCACCTATCCCTCATCCTCATATAAATAATAGGGGTGATCCACCCAAGCTTACTGCATCTTCATTTAATCAATGGCAATTCTTAATGAAGTATCAGGTATGTAGCTCATCAGTTGAACTTTGGAGGATTATCGAAGAGGTCTTCATATTGGAGATTGATGGCCCAAATTATATCGAGCTCGTTGGGGAACCCCAAGAGGAAGGTATGATGAGCACAGCAGCAAGTTTTCCCTCAGTTATGAAACCAAGGTTTATCGAACTAGTAGGAGCAAGGAAACACCTCCAAGGTGTTGCTAGCTAGACTTTGGCAGGGCACACTACCGGTGCCAGCAGCAATGTGGAGACCTGCACAACACAACCACATAACTTTTCCAACTTATAGTGAGGTTGTCAATCTCACTGGTTTTACTGAAAACAAAGGATTAAATGTATCGAATGGAAGAAAGTAAAAGCTTGTAGAAAGTAAACAGAAATCAGTAAACAATTGTAGATTGATTGTAAAAGAAAGGACCGGGGTACATAGTTCACTAGTGGTGATTCTCATTAAGATAGATAACATGTTGGGTGAACAAATTACAGCGGGGCAATTGACAAACATCGAGAAAGCATACATGCATATACTAATCATCTTGACTCCTTTGAGATTTGATTGGGCATTACAACATTATACATAGACTGTAATCCAACTGCATCTATGACTAATAATCCACCTTCATGCATATACTAATAATCTATGACTAATAATCTATGACTAATAATCCAACTGCATCTATGACTAATAATCCAAGTGTATGAAAATACTCCAAAGTTGGAACAAAACATAAGAAAGTAGATAAAAACCAAGCATGGAACATCAAAAATTATGGATACATTAGCAACATATCAACATCCCCAAGCTTAACTACTGCTCGTCCTCGAGTAGGTAAGTGATAAAAAGAAACAATAATTTTTGAGGTGACATGCACCATCATAGACTTGATCAAAATATTTGTAAGACATTGAAAGATGGGATCATAGTACTTCAACATAGCATGAAAGATAAAGTTCTAGCAATGAAACATAGCAACTATGTTGCAACATGAAAATGCACAAACAAAAGATTTATGCATAACAATGCTTTGCAAGACGTTTGTTTGTTTCACATAAAGAAAACATAGCATAGTGGCATTCAGCTTGTCCCTCATAGACTAGCAAACATAAATGCATAGGACACCTTCAAAGATCATAAGAGTGACTAGATACAAGTAGTTTAAGAACAAGCAGTATCAAGTTATGCATCAATCAACAAGTCTTGGGACAATGCATATAGAACTAAGAATGGCCACTATGCTCTCAAAGTAGGTGCATAAAGGTAGAAGGTGGAGACTTAACATAATAGTAAAAGAAAAGCCTTCATAGAAGGAAGTAGAGATTCAAGTTTCATAAAGAGCTTCCAAACATTATGGTACTTGTTAGCTTTCAGCTCTCATTGCCCCTATCATAAGCATCTTTAGGTGATTAAGGTTAAAGTGACACAACTAAGAGGATATGCTTGACAAGTTATAAGACGAAATCTCATGCCCCTTACTTACGAAGACCGAACCTCATGTTACTTAACTTTAGTCACAAGTAAGCTCTTGTCATTGTAAGTACATATGTATCATAAAGAACCGCCAACAGGGTACCCCTTGCACATGATACAGGAGCTATCCCATAATCAAAATAACAAGGCAAGCAGATCATGAGCATCTCAGTGATCTTTTTATTTGCTATTTGCATAGGTTTTTATTGAGGATGCTTCATAGAGTGCTCATTATGGTTATGCTGCAAGTTTCCACCATGATTAGGCATGGCTTAGGCTAGCGGCCCAGGCATTTCTCTAACACACATACGAACTCCATGATCTTAAAAGTTCCACTTTTATTTCACACCGCCGGGATCCATAAGCAAAAGAACATGATATCAACGGGGTACAAAGTACAAGTGCAATGTTGAAAGCGTTCCCCATGATACATGGTTCTGCTAATTTCAACTTATAAAGCGCAAGCATATACACAACAAAGATGGACACAATGGGTCAAGTTTATTAATTGCAAGAAAATAAAGTGTGCCATCAAGTTCGTGAGAGCTTTAATCACTAATTTTCACATAACAAGTTTAATTTGGAAGGTAGATAAAAACATGAATATACTTGTAATAGCAAATGCTAATAGGTAGGTATGGTGGACTCTTTGGAATAACTTGGTTTTAGGAGTTGGATGCATGAGTGGAACTCATACTTGATTACGGAGGCTAGCAAAAGACTGGGAGCGACCAACTAAGAGAGCAATAATGGCCATAATAATGCAGAGCGACAAAACATCATTGATTAAAGCATAAAGTTATATTACAAGTCAAAAACTAAAGGATCATAAAGGCTATGGTGACTTGGGATAGTCATAACATGGTGTGAGCATGCGCCAAGTCAACCCAAATAAAGCATCAAAGGAGAATACCACAATACTATGCTTTGATATGCTAAAACAACGCACGATTCTTCCAAGGCACATTAAGCAATCTCAATTGTTTGTAACATGTCATGCTACCACAAAGATCACTAAGCATAAAGCCAAAACAATATCAAGCATGGCATGACAAAGCATAGGCCAAAGTAAAAACAAGCTCTCTTTACCACTTAAGCATGAACTTTCCTACACTTTTCCAATCCAAAGAAAACTATTTGAAAACTAATGTATGAAAGAGGGGGTCCAACCAATTTATTAAAGCAAACTAAGAAAACCAAGAAAACAAAAACCAAAACGAAAGCGAAAAAGAAGACGCTCCAAGAACAACACAACTGTGCATGAAACAATAAAAATGAAGTGTTTGGAAGAAACCTGGGATTTTTATTGATGAAGAAGGGGATGCCTTGGGCATCCCCAAGCTTTGACGCTTGTACTTCTTGGATATGTCTTGGGGTGACACGCGTGGCATCTCCAAGCTTGAGCTTTAGTCCATTCTTCATCTCATTACTCATCCCTTCCATACACCTGAAATTTTTCTTCATACAAAACTTCACACAATCTTTATTAGCAACATTAGTGCACTCAAGATAATAAGTCTTTGGGTTCAGCTTCAACACCAATAAAACTTCCATTAAAACAGAAGCTACTGTAGCACTTCCCTCAAAAAGCTCAATTCCCCAAAAGAACTCAAAAAGGAACCAACAAGAAGCAGATGCAAATAATGGCAGAAATCTCTCAAAACAGACCAGCAGGTAAAGACGATTTTTTTGAAGACCTTATGTTGCTCCAATCGAAAAGTGTTGAACTAACGAAAGTTAGATAACAACCTAGGGCAGAAGAACAAAAATTCACGCCTCAAAAAGATGTATAGAGATTTTACACGAATTGTTACGGTGAAGAACAAAAATCTGTTTCAGGACAACAACTTTCCCAATCATTACTTCTCTCTCATTAGAGGTTACTCTTGGCACAAAAAGCAAATAAAAACGATAAGGAGCGGTTATTACAGAAGTAATAACTTCCAAGACTCATCTAAAACTTTTGGGTTATCTCCCAATAAGTACTTTTCTTTAACGCCTTTAAGTTAGGCATAAGTAGCAAGAAAAAGCAACAAGTGTTCTCAAATGAAGAAGCATTAAGAGCAAATTTTTCTTTCATAGGAGAAACAAAAGAGATCTTCACTCTCTTCTTAGGTAAGTGTTTTATACCTTTCTTGAGTGGGAGTTGATATTTAATGGTGCCTTCTTTCATATCAATAATGGCACCAACAGTTCTAAGAAAAGGTCTTCCCAAAGTAATAGGACAAGAAGCATTGCATTCAACATCCAAACAATAGAAATAAACGGGGACATAGGCATTGTTAACCATGATAAGAACATCATTAAGACTCCCCATGAGTTTCTTTTTAGCATTATCATCAAGTAGGACATTCAAATAATAATCTTCAACTGGTGGCAAATCAAGCATATCATAAATATTTCTAGGCATAATAGAAACACTACTATCAAGATCACATAAAGTTTTGAAATCAAAATCATTCACTTTCATATTAATGATGGGTTCCCAACCATCTTCTTGTTTTATTGGAATAACAGCTTTATATTTCATCTTTTCTTCCTTAATTTTTATGAGAGCATCAGTAATGTGTTTTGTAAAAGCCATATTCATAGCACTAGCATTAGGAATTTTAGCAAGCTTTTGTAGGAACTTAATAACTTCAGAGATGTTGCAACCATCAAGATCAAAATCAAATTTATCATCTAAATTAGTAGAGCTATTACTAGCTTCAACACTAGTGGTAGTGATAGTAGAAACACTAATGTTTCTAGCAATTACATCTTCTCTTTCCCATTTAGCATGCAATTCGGCTAATAGTCTAACATTTTCATCAATTGTAACTTGTATGGCATTAGTAGCAGAAAAGGGATTCTCATTAGTTTCCGGTTTAGCAGCCATTTTATTAATCAAAGACGATTGTGCTTCAGACAAAGATGATATATTTCTTTCAGCATGAGAAAGTTTCAATTGCAAACTAGGAATTTCCCTATTCAAACTCTCAAGTTGATGACTAATATTCTTCAAAATGGTAGATTGTTCCTCCATAGTTTTAGTAAATAATTTATTTTGTTCATATTGCATTTGCATGAAGTTTTTAGTGGCTCTTTCAACTTCTAAAATTATTCCTTCACTAGGTATTCCAGGTTTGCCATTATAACCATAAGTATTATTAGGAGGGTAAGGCCTATTATTGTTACCACCATAAGCATTGTTGCCAAAATTATTACTTCTTATAAAGTTCACATCAATTTGCTCTTCTTGAGCAACCAAAGAAGCTAAGGGAACATGATTTGGATCAATATGAGCTTTCCCATTAACAAGCATAGACATAATAACATCAGTTTTATCACTCAAGGAGGAGGTTTCTTCAACATAATTTACCTTCTTACCTTGTGGAGCTCTCTCAGTATGCCATTCAGAATAATTAACCATCATATTATCCAGAAGCTTCATTGCAGCACCCAAAGTAATGGTCATAAAGGTACATCCAGCAGTAGAATCCAATAGATTTCTTGAAGAATAGTTCAATCCTGCATAAAAGGTTTGGATAATCATCCAAGCAGTTAGTCCATGGGTGGGACAATTCTTTACCAAAGATTTCATTCTTTCCCAAGCTTGAGCAACTTGTTCATTATCAAATTGTTTAAACTTCATTATTTCACTTCTCATAGATATAATCTTAGCAGGAGGATAGTACTTTCCATTGAAAGCATCTTTGCATTTAGTCCAAGAATCAATACTATTCCTAGTTAAGGAATTCAACCATTCTTTAGCTTTTTCTCTCAAAGAGAAAGGAAACAATTTAAGCTTAATAATATCCCCATCTATATCCCCATGCTTTTGCATCTCACAAAGTTCAACAAAGTTATTTAGATGAGCAACAACATCTTCATTACCAATACCAGAAAATTGTTCCCTCATAACAAGATTGAGTAAATAAGGTTTTATTTCAAAAAAAAGTAGCTTCAGGAAAAGGTGGAGAAATAGGCGTGCACATGAAATCATTGTTGTTGGTGCTAGTGAAGTCAGACAACTTAGTGTTTTCAAGAGTAGTCATTTTTTGTGTTTTTAATAAAGAAAGAAAACTAGTAAAACTAATTTTTTGTGTGTTTTTGATAAAGAAACAAGCAAACAAAACAGAAAATAAACTAAGCAAAACAAAAACAACAAAGTAAAGAGATTGGTTATGAGGGACTCCCCTTGTGAAGATGTCCTTGACTCCCCGGCAACGGTGCCAGAAAATATGCTTGATGGCCCAAATTATATCGAGCTCATTGGGGAACCCCAAGAGGAAGGTATGATGAGCACAACATCAAGTTTTCCCTCTGTTATGAAACCAAGGTTTATCGAACCAGTAGGGGCAAGGAAACACCTCCAAGGTGTTGCTAGCTGGACTTTGGCAGGGGGCACTACCGGTGCCAACAGCGACGTGGAGACCTGCACAAGACAACCACAGAACTTTGCCCCCAACTTACAGTGAGGTTGTCAATCTCACCGGTTTTGCTGAAAACAAAGGATTAAATGTATCGAATGGAAGAAAGTAAAAGCTTGCAAAAAGTAAACAGAAAATAGTAAACAGTTGTAGATTGATTGTAAGAGAAAGGACCGGGGTCCATATTTCACTAGTGGTGATTCTCCTTAAGATAGATAACATGTTGGGTGAACAAATTACAGCGGGGCAATTGACAAACATCGAGAAAGCATACATGCATATACTAATCATATTGACTCCTTTGAGATTTGATTGGGAATTACAACATTATACATAGACCGTAATCCAACTGCATCTATGACTAATAATCCACCTTAAGGTTATCATCCGAACCCCCTCCAGTATTAAGTTGCAAGCAAAATATAATTGCATTACGCATTGCGTGTAAAGTAAACAATATGATTGTTCTGTGAACAAAGGATTGTTGTTTTGTCCCTAGTAGCAACAACATATCTAGTACCTTAGAGATTTCTATCACTTCCCCAGATTACTAGAGGCATGAACCCACTATCCAGCATAAATACTAACTCTTGGAGTTGCTAGCATCTACTTGGACAAGATAACTACTAACAACGGAAAGCATGCAAGATCACAAATAACAAAGTCATGATAGAATCAATAACCAGTCTAAAATAGCATCTCCATATCCATTGGATCCCCGCAAACACAAAGTGTAGGATTACAAATAGATGATCTCGATCATGAACGGAGCTCACAAGATCTAAACTTGATAGCACAAAGGAGAAGAACCAACCAACTAGCTACTACATGGACCCGTAGTCCAAGGATGAACTACTCACACATCACACCGGAGGCTTGCATGGTGACGAAGAAGGCCTCTAGGGTGAATTCCCCTCTCTGGCAGGGTGCCGGGAAGAGCTTCAGATCCCTCCCGATCTAGGGGCAGAGACGACGGCCGCTACAGACTCTTATGTGGAATTTTGATCGGGTACTTAGAGTTTCTCTATCGGAGGCATCTTATAGGCGAAAGGGGAGGCCGAGGGGGTTCCTGGGGCAGCCAAACCTCCCCCTGGCGCGGGCCAGGCTTGGCCGCGCGGCCAGGTGGTGTGGCGGCCCCCTGGCCCCTCTTCGTCTCGTATTCTGGCTCCTTGTCCCCCTCAGTGAGAAACTGACTTTGGCTTTTGTCCCGTCCAATTCCAAGAATATTCATTTTCTAACTTCCTAGAACCAAAAACAGCAGAAAACGGGCAGCTAGCACTGTGGCATCTTGTTAATAGGTTAGTCCAAGAAAGTGTATGAAAATACTCCAAAGTTGGAACAAAACATAAGAAAGTAGATAAAAACCAAGCATGGAACATCAAAAATTATGGATACATTAGCAACATATCAGAGATCACACCAACTTGACAAGAAGAGAAGTGGTGGATAGTCAATTGAATGCAACGACTCTCCACATGATACAACTCGGAGTGGTTCCCAAGGACATGCCCCACATTGATCATTTCAACACCGGTAAAGAAGCTTGGCATGCCCTCACCGATCTTTTATTGGAAATGAAAGCATCAGGAGGAATAGGTATGATGCCCCTAGCAATGAAGCTGAAGGATTCTACATGTTGGATGGTGAAAACCATGAAGATATGTATAGGAGACTCAAGGGCATTGCAACAACATTTAGAAAGCATGGAGCCACTCACATTGATGATGCTTCGATAAAAAGGAAATATGTGAGTGCTCTAATGCCTTTTGAGCGAACGTACTTGAAGAGCTTGCAAGGTAGACATAACTACCATCAAATGACCTCCAATGAAGTCATGCAAGAAATGGCATCATTCAAGGTTGCGGCTAAGAATGCGGAAGATGACCGTGCCCGAGCCATTGGAATGCAAAAAGAGGGTCAATGTTGCTCTAAAGACAAATGTTGTTGAGCAAGATGAGGATGAAAGAGGTTTTGAGAGTGCCTCCATGGGATGCCCCGAGGAAGTCAAGCGTGCTCATGGTGAGTACATGGAATTCTATGCAAGGAACTTTTGGAAGGATCCAGCCAAGGCCAAGTTGGAACTAGAGCGCAAGAATGGGTCAAGTGGAAGAAGAGAGAATGGCCCAAAAGTGAGAACATGTTATAATCGTGGAGATAGACAACACTTTGTGGCTGAGTGTCCATATCAAAATAGAGAAGACAATGGTGGCAGGCTCATCCTTAAAGAAAAATCCAAAGCACCTCGAAAGAAGCCATTTATCAAAAAGGATGGCCTTTACAAGAAACAACCCAAGATTGTCTTGGTGGCACAAGAAGAATATTCCTCTGCAAGTGAAGATGAAGAGGATGAATATAGTACTCGTGAGGTGGCTCATATAGCCACTACATCTACTCCATCATCACTCTTCAACTCTCCAAACGAAAACGTCATCAACAACAACGTCACCTGCCTTATGGCAAGAGGGTCCGAGGTATCATCTTCTATTTCTTCATTTCCTAAGACTAACATAAATATGGATATGGATGATCATACTAGTCTTAAGGTAAAAGAAGAAGTTATTGCTTTGGACAACTTTTTCACTAACTTGCAAGGTGATCACAAACTTCATTTTGATGCTCTTATGAGTCAACTTGCCCAATCCGAAGATCTCCTCGAAGAAAAGGGCAGAATTGAAAGACAAGATAGCCTCCTTGAAGAATGCCTTGGAAGAAGAAGAGGAAGCTCGAGTATCCTTGGAAGAGAGACTCAAATCAATTGAGGAGTCTCATGAAGAAGTTGTTGCTCAGCTCATCAAAGAACGTGATAACGCTTTTGCCAAGGTAAAGAAACTAAAGAAGGAAAAGATTGAATTTGGGGCTGCTCATGCTAGACTCTCAGAGAAGTTTCAGAAAATTGACATTGCTCACAAGGAATTGGAGATTGAACACTCTAATCTAAATGAGTCTCGTGACCATCTCCAAACTCAATTGAAGAAGTATGATATGTCCAGCACCTATACTCCTTCTTGTGGACAAGAAGAACTTGTAAAGGGATCTCAACACAAAGGTAAAGAAGTTCTGGATGAGGTGTTTAGCAAGCAAAGGAAAAACATTGGAAAAGAGGGTCTTGGTTATGTTCCCAAGACAAAGAACAAGAAGAACAATAAGAAGAAGAACAAGAACAAGAGCAAAACGGCTCAACCAAAGACTAGCACCACCAACAAGGACAAGTATAACTATGATGGTTTTGTAGGGACTAATAATCCTAACTATGAGTTATATTGTGATTATTATGGTGATGTTTATGCTAGTTATGTGGGTTCTTATGATAGTTACATTCCATGGTCTATTTGGGTTCCCAAGACCCTTGTCACTAACATGAGAGGACCCATAGAAAAATGGGTACCTAAAACCAAGAAGTAACTTTCTTGCAGAGCTATGCTTCCGGTGGGTCTAAATGGGTACTCGATAGCGGGTGCACAAGTCACATGACCGGAAGCAAGGAGATCATCATGAAGATGCAGCCAAATCATGATCACATAACCGTCTCCTATGGTGATAAGTCAAAATCTGTGGTATTGGGTCATGGCAAAGTAGTGGGTGATCACCATATCTCTCTCGTGGATGTCATGCTTGTTGAGATCCTTGGTTACAATTTACTTTCAGTTTGTTCCCTTGGTAAGATGGGCTTTGTAGTTTTCATTGATGCTGATTTGGTGGTACTCTTGTGGAGCAAGTCTCTAAAAGTCGCTTTCGTGGGATATGTCGAAAATGACATGTACGTGGTGGACTTCTCCAGGAAAACCACTGCAGGTCCGTTGTGTCTTTTTGAAAAGGCTGACATGGGTTGGTTATGGCATCGCCGACTAGCCCACGTTAATATGAGAACTTTGCAAAGTCTCCACAAGGGTGGCCACATCCTTGGACTAAAAGAAAATGTTTCCTTTTCCAAAGATCGTGTTTGCAGGGCTTGTGTTGATGGAAAATACATGACTCTCCCCATCGACGGAAGACCATTATTTCATCATCAAGAATATTGGAGCTCCTTCATGTGGATATCTTTGGTCCTCCATCACATGCAAGCCTCGGTGGGAAGAAATATTGCCTCGTGGTTGTTGATGATTACTCAAGATACACATGGGTCTATTTCTTCAAGTTGAAGAGCGAGACTCAACAAACGGTCATCGATTTTGCCAACAAGGTTCAACGTCAACACAATCTCCCAATTTTGGCAATTAGAAGCGATAATGGCTCCGAGTTCAAGAATTACACCTTAAATGAATTTCTAAGTGAGGAGGGGATAAGACATCAATATTCCACTGCGTACACCCATCAACAAAATGGTGTTGCCGAGAAAAGAACTTGAACTTAATGGATATGGCAAGGTCTATGCTAGCTGAATTCCAGTCTCCTTATAACTTCTGGGTTGAAGCAATCTCTACCGCTTGCCATTCATCCAACCGGCTATATCTCCGTAAAATCTTGGACAAGACTCCGTATGAAATACTTACTGGTAACAAGCCAAACATCTCATAGTTCCCGGTATTTGGTTGTAAGTGTTTCTTTCTCATCAAAGGAGTTCATTTATCTAAATTTGAGTTTAAGGCTTTAGAAGGCATATTTGTTGGTGATGGTGCCGAATCCCACACTTATAGAGTCTACAATAAGCTCTCCGGAACTAATGTTGAATCTTGTAGTGTGGTGTTCGAAGAAAATGATGGCTCCCCTACGGGGCAAATTGATGTTTGTGATGCAGATGTTGAAATACCCCAAGATGCCATAACGAGAATGGGCGTGGGATGTTTTTGCCCCATTGAGGAACCCCTTGTGGTGGATTGGGAAGGACAATGCTCCACTCATGTAGAGCCCTCATCTACACACGATCAACATGATCCAACCACGGGAGAAACTTCTACACCAACTCCAGCAAATTCTGAAGGTCAACATGCTCCTGAATGCTCCAGGCTGGATTATCCGGTCGACACCGGATTATCCGCCCATACCTCTACTGGCGACTAAATTGGACATCATATCGAAGAAACAGCTACAAGCCCCAGGCTGGATTTTCCGGCTGGCCTCGGATTATCCAGCCACTCTCCAATTCGAGCAATCCCTAGTCAAGTTAGCAAAGATGCTTCAGGTTTTCCTAGGCCGGATTATCCAGCCTCACCCTCGGTCGGATTATCCGGCCCTGAAACTCCTGAAGAACAACAGCCTCCTGTTACGGCTGTGGATTCAAGTCAAGGGCAGGGCTGTTCATCTCCTACTTCTGCTAATCAAGCTACAGATCACGACCAAGCCAATGATTCCAACAAAGACTCAAATGATGAAGCTATTCCACCAAGAGACAACAAGATAATTGAACTTCGTCGCAAAGCTCGTGCCGATAGGAGCCTTGAGTTAAGGGTTCATACTCTTGACAAAGTTGTAGGTGATCTTTGACGAAGGGTTTCCACAAGAAGGGAGTTGGCAAGTTTCGGTGAGCATGAAGCTCACATCTCAATGGTGGAACCCAAGAAAGTATTTGAATCTCTTGAAGATCCGGACTGGGTTGTTGCTATGCATGAAGGGTTGAATAACTTTGAACTCAACAAGGTTTGGAAATTAGTAGAGAAGCCCAAGGATTGCCACAATGTTATCGGCACCAAATGGATATTTAAAAACAAGCAAGATGAGAATGGCATTGTTGTGAGGAACAAGGCGAGACTCGTGGCACAAGGCTATTCCCAAGTTGAGGGCATAGAGTTCGGCGAGACATATGCTCATGTGGCTCGTCTTGAGTCGATATGTATCCTACTTTCTTTTGCTACTCATAATAATTTTGAATTGCAGCAAATGGACATTAAGAGTTCTTTTCTTAATGGCCCTCTACATGAGTTGGTATATGTAAAGCAACCCCCAGAATTTGAGGATCCTAACTTCACGAACCATGTCTACAAACTCAATAAGGCACTCTATGGCCTTAAACAAGCCCCACATGCGTGGTATGAGCACCTTAAAGAGCTTTTGCTAGACTGTGGCTTCGAAGTTGGGCACATCGATCCCACTCTTTTTACTAAGAAGGTTAAGGGGGAGCTCTTCATATGCCAACTATATGTAGACGACATCATCTTTCGCTCTATTAATAAAGCTCTTAATGATGAATTTTCAAAGCTTATGACTGACAGGTTTGAGATGTCAATGATGGGGGAGTTATGCTTCTTTCTTGGATTCCAATTCTAGCAACTTAGAGAAGGAACCCTCATCAATCAAGCAAAATACATCCAAGACATGGTCAAGAGATTCAAGATGACGGATCTTAATGGCGTCGCCACTCCGATGCAAACAAAATGTCACCTTGAACTCAATCCCCACGGTAAAGATGTGGACCAAAAGGTATACCGGTCCATGACCAGCTCTCTTCTTTACCTCTACTCATCTAGACCCGATATTGTATTGAGTGTAGGGGTGTGTGCAAGGTACCAAGCAGCTCCTAAAGAAAGCCACTTAGTGGTGGTCAAGAGGATCTTCCGATATTTGGTTCATTCCCCCAATTTTGGTCTATGGTATCCCAAGGGCTCCAATTTCTCTCTATGTGGTTATACAGATTCAGATTGGGCTGGTGATAAGGATGATCGGAAATCAACTTCTGGAGCTTGTCAGTTCTTAGGAAGGTCTCTAGTCTGTTGGTCTTATAAAAAGCAGAATTGTATATCTCTCTCCATCGCTTAAGCTGAATATGTTGCTGCTGCTAGTGCCTATACTTAGTTATTATGGATGAGGCAAACTCTAAAGGAATACGGTGTCAATTGTGACAAAGTGCCTCTTTTATGCGAGAATGAAAGTGCAATCAAAATTGTATACAATGCGGTACAACACACAAGGGCAAAGCATATTGAGATTCGAAATCATTTTATTCGAGACCATGTAGCTCGAGGCGATATTGATCTATATTTTGTGAGCACGAAGAACCAACTTGCTGATATTTTCATGAAGCCACTTGATGAAGTAAGGTTTTGTTTCTTGAGGAATGAGCTAAATATCTTTGATTCAAGGAGCTTGTATTGATTACCCATGCACTCACTCTTACATCTCAGTCTTATTTGGTCTAGGTGTGGGCATGGATAGAGAGGGAGTGTGGTCCTAGTTAATTGGGCTAACCCTCCCCCCATAATGCCGAAAGCAAGTCAAATCATTTCTCTTAATATCATTTTGTGATATGCGAGCTTATTGATGATTATTGGTCATGAACCCAAGATATATCTTCGCGGTGTCATACCATACACTCCAACAAGGTGGCTTCAGCCACCACCCTCTTCCATGAGAAGAGTTGGATTTATGTGGATCTTTTTGGTTGTTTTCACTCATCTCATGTTCTTATGGGAATCACACTCAATTTTGGCTTTTAGTTGATTTGATTCTTTCAATTTTGAGTGTGTAGTACCATCTCAGTTTGGCACTCTTAATCCTAAGCCTTTCCCTACCCCTACGCCATCTTTTCTTGCACACAAGTCCCTTGTACACCTTGTGGGGGTTTTGTTTGGGGGCACGCGGGCCTGAATCTGTGTTCAACAGAAATTCAGAATTTAGGCCGGATAATCCGGCCCAAGTATAGGCCAGATAATCTGGCCCTGGCGGATGCAGTCTTTAAGGGTTGGGGTCGGGGAGAAGGGCTCATAATGAGCAGCACTTCTCCATCGACCCTCTCCCTCTCCCAAGCCATCGCCTGCCGTCCCGCACCCTCCTCGGAGCCTATTAGGCCACCAGATTCTTCGGGCCTCCCCAGATCTTCTCCTCTGCGCCTCCGGGTACCTTCTCCTCCGCGTTCTTCCTCCAATGAGTGAGGGTAACTGCCTCTCTCCCATCTTTGACTAGATGCGTTACTTGTTGGGTGGAACGATGTCTAGAAGGGTGTTGTTTCGCTTTGAATTTGTAGTCTTGCAGTGTCTAGGCCCAATCTACACTTATGCATTTGATCTAGCTGATACTGAATTTTTCTGCCAGGGCCGGATTATCCGCCCCTGGCCAGGCCGGATAATCCGGCCTGATAGAGTCAAAACTGGTTTAGTTTCGTATAAGATTTGTGCATTGAGTAGTATTGGGCTATGAACTGTTTGACTACTTTTTCTACGCTCTATCTTGGACTTGTATGTATGCTTATCCCCATGCTATCCACCTTGTTCTCTTCATAGGTGGTTCTAGTGCTCCCAAGACATACAAGCGCTGTCCTTGTGGTCTATATTTTAGGGTCGACAGTGAGGGTAATACCGTGGACAAAGTTGAACTGAGAAGAAGAAAGAAAGAGGCTAACCGCATGGCTGAGCAGGAAAAGAGGGAGAGAACCAGGAGGGGTGTGTCCAAGAGGAAGGGCAAAGAGCCCAAGATTAACTATAAGTCGCTGGATCCCGTTTCCTATTCTTCTATTCGTCACCGTGATCTGTTTGCTGAGTTGGCATGTGATACTGAGCTGGGTGACTCTCGTTTTTGGTGTGCTGAACAAAAGGGCATCAATGAAGATGTTTATGCTCGGAAGAAGATTCAGCCTATGCATCCTCTTATTCTTGTTGAGGCCTTGGAAAAGCCTCACCTTGTTGATGCAATGTATGTGGCTGAACGGATGGGGCTGCACCATCTCATGGCTCTCCAATGCTCCTATGATTCTGAGATTGTGAAGCAGTTATTTTCCACCTTGGTTATTTGTGGTGATGATCACCGCACTATGAAGTGGATGACTCATGACAGGCCTATGCATGCTGACTTTCGTGTTTTTGCTGAGGTGCTTGGGTATTCTTTCGGTAGCAGGGATCGGGCTAGTGGTCACCGTATCATCACCCAAATCAAGCCCAATAAAGATGAAGTCTTCTCTCCGTGTACAATGGACAATGGTATTGTGGGCACCTTTGCTAGTCTTTCTCCAATTTATGCTTCCTTGGTGGCTCTCTTCCGTGATTCTATCACCCCGAGTGGAGGCAATAATGACAGCATCCGTGGTCACCTGGTTTAGCTCCCAGCCTTCTCTCATGAGGTTGCATCTTGTGAAGATGAGTCTGTTCAATACTAGCTAGATGTGATGGACTTCATTTACCACGAGCTGATTGATGCAATGTTCAATAGGCTGTCCATCCCTTATGCTCCCTACATTATGATACTCATCAAGCACCTACTCCCATCTGAAGAATTCAACATTGATGTTGTGCACAAGGCAAAGAAGATATACACCAAGGTTAGGAAGACCTCTCACCCCTCTTCTGCTCCTGAGGGTCTCATGAGGGATGCTCGTGCCAGTGCTCGTAGGCCCCCAATGCCTCCTATTGCTTGTGAGATCAAGCGGCTGAACTGGTTGCAGCGGAACATTCTATGCATGGGAGTGGACACTCGCAAGGGCTAGTATGAGGCTTACGAGCACCGCCACGAGATGGCTCACACTCAGTAGCTCATTCTTCACCATGTGTCCGGTGCTTCGGGCGACCCCCTATTCCTTCTACTCCCACACCATATGCTGGGTGGAACTCTTCTTCTGGGCTTAACTATGGAGAGTTGGAGCATCACCTGTTCCCTTCCACGGCCACAGCTCATGATGATCAGGATGACACCGAGGAGCTTGAGGATGAGGATGAGGACAGGGAAGAGGATGAGGACTACGAGTGATACCTTTGGGCGTTAGCATCCCTCTTCTTCCTTTTTGGTGTCTTGATGCCAAGGGGAGAAGTAGTTCTATTAGGTCACCGAGAATTTGCATGGGTCGGGCGCAAGCGTTTGCACTTTTTCTGTTCGTCGTTTTCTCGCTTGTGCCCATTTAGCGTTGAACCTTAATTTGTGATTTGGTTTGTATGAAACTAAGTGTTCGTGTGGCTCTGGTTTTATCTCTTGGATTACTCCTATGGATTCATCTATCATATCCTATCATATTGGATGTCTATCTCGAGGAAGGCGTTTATAATAGTTATCACATTGGTAATATTGGCTATTTTAAGGACGCCTCCGATACATTGCAAATGTATCTATAATTTTTGATGTTCCACGCTTGGTTTTATCCACTTTCTTGTGTTTTGTTCCAACTTTGGAGTACTTTTCATATGATTTCTTGGACTAACCTATTAACAAGAGCCACAGTTCCAGCTGCCTGTTTTCTACTGTTTTTGGTTCTAGGAAAGTCAAAAAATGAATATTCTCGGAATTGGACGGGACAAAAGCCAAAGTGCCTATTTTTCCGGAAGTGATCAAGTGCCAGAATACGAGACGGAGAAGGGCCAGGGGCCGGCCACACCACCTGGCCACGCGGCCAGGCTGGGCCCACACCAGGGGGTGGTGTGGTGGCTCCCGGCACCCCCTCGGCCTCTCCTTTCGCCTATAAGTTGCCCTCGGGACGAAAACCCTAAGTACCCGATCAAAAATCCACAAAAGAGTCTGTAGCCGCCGTCATATCCATCCCTAGATCGGGAGGGATCTGAAGCTCTTCCCGGCACCCTGCCGGAGAGGGGAATTCACACTGGAGGCTTTCTTCATCACCATGCAAGCCTCTGGTGTGATGCGTGAGTAGTTCATCCTTGGACTATGGATCCATGTAGTAGCTAGATGGCTGGTTTCTCCTCCTTTGTGCTTTCATGTTTAGATCTTGTGAGCTCCGTTCATGATCAAGATCATCTATTTGTAATTCATACATGTTGTGTTTGCGGGGATCCGATGGATATTGAGATGCTATTTCAGATTGATTATTGATTCTATCATGTCTTTGTTATTTAAGATCTTGCATGTTTTTAGTTGTTAGTAGCTATCTTGGCCAAGTAGATGCGAGCAACTCCAAGAGTTAGTATTTATGCTCGATAGTGGGTTCATGCCTCTAGTAATCTGGGGAAGTGACAGAAATCTCTAAGGTACTATATGTGTTGTTGCTACTAGGGAGAAAACAACAATCCTTTGTTCATAGAACAATCGTATTGTTTACTTTACACGCAGTTCGTAAAGCAATAATATGTTGCTTGCAACTTAATACTGGAGGGGGTTCGGATGATAACCTGAAGGTGGATTATTAGTCATAGATGAAGTTGGATGGTGGTCTATGTATTATGTTGTAATGCCCAATCAAGTCTCAGAGGAGTTAAGATGATTAGTATATGCATGTATTGCTTTCTCGGTGTTTGTTAACTGCCCCGCTATAATTTGTTCACCCAGCATGTTATCTATCTTAAGGAGAGCCACCTCTAGTGAACTATGGATCCCGGTTCTTTTTCTTTACATACAATCTACAATTGTTTACTGCTTTGTGTTTACTTTCTGCAAACTTTTACTTCTTTCCATTCGATACGTTTAATCCTTTGTTATCCGCAAAACAAGGTGAGATTGACAACCTCATCGCAAGTTGGGGACAAAGTTCTATGGTTGTGTTGTGCAGGTCTCCACGTTGCTACTAGCATCGGTAGTGCGCCCTGCCAAAGCTCAGCTAGTAACACCTTTGGGGTGTTTCCTTGCTCCTACTGGTTCGATTAAACCTTGGTTTCATAACTGAGGGAAACTTGCTGGTGTGCTCATCATACCTTCCTCTTGGGGTTCCCAACGAGCTCTACATCAACACCGCCATCAAGCATTTTTCTGGGCGCCATGCATTGAGCCATCAAGCATTTTTCTGGCGCCGTTGCCGGGAAACAAAGAAGAAGAAACTCCCACGTCACCTACACGCCATTAAAGATTTTCTGGCGCCGTTGCCGGGGAGTCAAGGACATCTTCACAAGGGGAGTCCCTCATAACCAATCTCTTTACTTTGTTGTTTTTGTTTTGATTAGTTTCTTTTTTCTTTGTTTGCTTGTTTTGTTCTTCAAAAAACACAAAAAAGTTAGTTTTGCAAGTTTGCTTTCTTATTTCAAAAACACAAAAAAAAATTAGTTCCTTTCTTAAGTTGCCTTTATGACTAGCTCTGCTCCAAGCACTATTTCATTATGGATAGCTCACTCAGTTTCCTATTTGGGAACAGTTTTATGACTGCTAAGGTAATAGATGAACCACCGCCTGCTAGAACCTCCATGGAAGAAGATATTGCTGAACCTGAAAGCTCATTAGATGAAAAGGAGGAGGAGAGTGATGGACAAAAGGAGGAAGAATGGATCCACCCATGCCTTCCTTCTAATGAGAGTAACTCTTTATCCCTTACATTATTTGATTGTCCCCATGCTTATCAAAGGAGGGTGAATGTTATGTTCCCGAGGATTCTTTTGAAAATGTTTATAATAAAGCTCTAGTGCTTGTAGATCATGAAAAGCACGCTTTATGTGATAGTTATATTGTTGAGTTTATTCATGAGGCTACTGAAAATTATTATGAGAGAGGAAAATATGGTTGTAGAAGTTTTTATGGTAATGAAACACCTCTCTATGTGCTGAAAGTTTTGAAGTTACTTTTGATTTATCTTCCTATGCCTGTCACTTTGTTCTTTGTGCATTTATTTGCATACAAGATTCCTATGCATAGGAAGTGGGTTAGACTTAAATGTGTTTTGAATTTGCTTCTTCATGCTCTCTTTTACTTCAATTCATATTTCCTATGAGAGCATCTTCTCAAATTTTCATGCTGACTTAAAGGCGTTAAAGAAAAGTACTTGTTGAGAGATAACCCAAGAGTTTTAGATGAGTCTTGGAAGTTATTACCTCTGTAATAACCTCTCATTATCCTTTTTATTTGCTTTTTGTGCCAAGAGTAACCTCTAATGAGAGAGAAGTAATGATTGGGAAAGTTGCTGTCCCGAAAGAGATTTCTGTGCTTCACCATAAAAATTCGTGTAAAATCTTTGTACGTCCTTTTGAGGCGTGAATTTCTGTGCTTCTGCCCCAGGTTGTTATCTAACTTTAGTTAGTTCAACACTTTTTGATTTGAGCAACAGAAGGTCTTCGAAAAAATTCGTCTTTACCTGCTGGTCTGTTTTGATAGATTTCTGCCATTTTTCTGCATTTGCTTCTTGTTAGTTCCTACTTGAGTTCCTTTGGGGAATTGAGATTTTTGAGGGAAGTGCTACAGTAGCTAGTGTTCTAATAGAAGTTTATTTGGTGTTAGAACTGAACCTTGAGACTTATTTATCTTAAGTGCACTAATGTTGCTAATGAGATTGTGTGAAGTTTTGTATGAAGGAAAATTTTCAGGTGTATGGAAGGAATGCGTAATGAGATGAAGGATGGACTAAAGCTCAAGATTGGGGATGCCACGCGTGTCACCCCAAGAAATATCCAAGAAGTACAAGCGTCAAAGCTTGGGGATGCCCAAGGCATCCCCTTTCTTCATCAATAAAAATTCCAGATTTCTTCCAAAAGCTTCATTTTTATTGTTTCATGCACAGTTGTGTTTTTCTTGGAGCGTCTTCTTTTTTCTTTTTGTTTTGGTTTTTAGTTTGCTTGGTTTTCTTAGTTTTCTGAATAAATTGGTTGGATCCCCTCTTTCATACTTTGGTTTGCAAATAGTTTGGTTTGGTTTGGAAAAGAGTAGGAAAGTTCATGCTTATGTGGTAAAAAGAGCTCGTTTTTGATTGTGGCCTATGCTTTGTCATGCCATGCTTGATATTGTTTTGGCTTTATGCTTAGTATTCTTTGCTGTAGCATGACTTGTTATAAACAATTGAGATTGCTTAATGTCCCTTGGATGAATCATGCGTTGTTTTAGCATATTAATGCATAGTATAGTGGTATTCTCCTTTGATGCTTTATTTGGGTTGACTTGGCACATGCTCACACCATGTTATGACTATCTCAAGTCACCTTAGCCTTTATGATCCTTTAGTTTTCAACTTGTAGTATCACTTTATGCTTTGATCAATGATGTTTTGTCGCTCTGCATGATTATGGCCATTATTGCTCTCTTAGTTTGTCGCTCCCAGTCTTTTGCTAGCCCCCACAACAAAGTATGAGTTCCACTCATGCATCCAACTACCTAAACCAAGTTATTCCAAAGAGTCCACCATACCTACCTACTAGCTTATGCTATTCCAAGTATATTCATGCTTTTGCTTACCTTCCACTTGTTATGAAAAAACTAGTGATTAAAGCTCTCACGAACTTGATGGCACACTTTACTTTACTTGCCCTTAATAAACTTGAACCATTGTGTCTTCTATGTTGAATATGCTTGCACTTATTTGTCGGGAATTAGCAGAACCATGCTTTCATGGGGAACGCTTTCAACATTGCACTTGGTACTTGTACCTAATTGATATCATGCTCTTTTGTATATGGATGTCGTCGGTGTGAAATGAAAGGGGAGCTTGTAAGTCCATGGAGTTATATATATGTGTTAGAGAAACGCCTGGGCCGCTGGTCTAATCCATGCTGACATGGTGGAAACCTGCAGCGTAACCATAATGAGCTGTCTATGAAGCATTCTTCTTATAAAAAAGAGTCCTATATTGAGAAAAAAAATAAAAAAAGAGAAAAAAAAGAGATACTATGAAAAGAGGAAAGAGAGAAAAAGCACCATATTCCCATGGTAAATAAGAAGAATGCTGAGATGCTCGTTGTCTGCTTGCCTTGTCATTTTGATATGGGGATTCTTCTGTATCATCGGGCAAGGGGTACCCCGTTGGCGGTTCTCAATGATACACATGTACTTATGATGACAAGAACTTACCGGTGACTAAACTTGAGTAGCATGGTTCTGCTAATTCACAACTTATAAAGCGCAAGCATATACGCAACATACATGGGCACAATGTTTCAATTTTATTAAGTGCAAGAAAGGAAAGTGTGCCATCGAGTTCGTGAGAGATTTATTCACTAATTTTCACATAGCAAGTTTAATTCGGAAGGTAGATAAAAACATGAATATACTTGGAATAGCAAATAATGCTACTAGGTAGGTATGGTGGACACAAAATGGCATAGGTTTTAGTTTAGGGAATGGATGCACGAGAAGCATTCCCTCTCAGTACATGTTTTTGGCTAGCAAGGCTGGGTAGCAAGCATAAGAGTTGAAGGAAACAAAAAAACATACAAATGATAAAAACAAACATGAAATATTCCTTGGAAGCAAAAAATATCTTAACTAGAGGATACTAAGCTTATGAGCCAATCAAGAAAGAAACATGATGAGATTATATTTCTTAAAAGAGTACTTTTATCTTTTTGATTCAATTCTCATAATAGTGTTGCTACTGACAGAGCCAAGTTTGCCAAATCCAACTAAATTTACTCCATGATCCTAAAGTGATACCAATACTAACAACAAGATCAATCATATAATAGAAATTGAAAACTAATATAAGATGTGCAAAAAGTAAATGATAGAACTTCTCATTAATATTCCATAACGGCAACTCACACCAAGGGATACATAGATAACTAACTAGAGGGGAGATACTTCCACAATTCAAACGTCCTATATGATAACTTCTCTATTCATGATATGACTCAACTAAAAAGGTAAAAAGATAAAATAATGTGATACCGTGACACTCCCCCAAGATTGGAACAAACCAAGGGATGCCAAAACCTGATGACGAATTACTCCTTCGGTGGTGGTGGTGTTCTCTCATCATCGTCCGACTTCCAAGGTAAGGGCTCTCCATCAACAAAAGTCATCCTGGTTTCTAGCATCCTTAATGTAACACCCCAAAACTATTAAGCAAGATTAGCAAGTTCAAAAAATCACCCAAGTTTAGGGTTAACAAAAACTTTTATTTCTAATTTGAATATGAATGCAAGTGTGATTTGCATTAGTGTAGAATTGGTTGCATTTGCCATGTTTGATTGCTAAAAATGATAAGAAATGGTTTAAAGATGAATACTACATCATCTAGGCCATTTACAAATGAAATCCAAAGAAAAAGAAATCAAATCTGAATCAAATAACCAAATGGTCATTTTGGCCAAAGTTAACCACTAGGCCACTTTGAGTGTTCCTAGCAAAGGATTTCTAACAGAAACAATTCCAATTCTTTTCACCCCTTGCTAGACCAAGTAAAAGTGAACCCAAGTCCACTTTACAAACCAACAGAAACAATTTTCAAATCTATTTAAAGGACAGTTCAAAATTAAATCAAGTTCATATGGTAAGATCACCATTTTGCAAAAACCACTCAAATCAATTCACCTTGACTTTTCCAAGCAACCATAGACATTCAAGCATAAGATCAAAACACTCACCAAGTTTCATTCAAAAATTTCAAATTTAAATTCTTGTGACCATTTAATCAAACACCTTGTAGACACTAATTAAATCACTGCCTAACTTCATTGTTTGAGCAGTGATCACTCGACCAATTGGTCCCCTCTAAACTCCCCTGTCTCCCCCAGTGTCGAGCAGCACCAGACATGCGCCCCCTCTTTGCGGTTGCACTAGTGCGCCGCTGCTCGGAGCTTGCCACGATGGCCGACCATGGACCGCCCGCCACAGCGATCGCCGCAACCGTCCAGGATGTCCAGAAGGCACGCCACTGTCCACCGCCTCCCCCTGTCCAGCCCTTGACCACAGCTAGGCCATGGACCACCCCAGTATCGCTGCACCCACTCTCTCCGTACCGTGCCAAGAGCGTGCCAGAGTGCTTTAGCCGACCAGCTCGCATGCGCCGCGCCTCACCCTCACCTCGCGTGCACAGACTCGCCATAACACCAGCTAGCTCCCAGACACCCCCGTTCTCCGTCGAGCGACTTGTAGCCCTCATGCGTCATCGCGAACACCGCCAGTTCCGTGTAGAGCATCGCCCGTGCCCGACCAAGATAGACCGCCCCGCTCTGCACCATTAAGCCCGTGATGACCGCCATGGAGCACTGCGTCGCCCCCTACCCTCATCCAGGCCGCTAGCCGCCTGTATCGTCGTCACCGACAAGCCCGAGACCATGCCGCAATGTCCCTTCGCCAGTGTATAAATAGAGGCCCCCTCTGCCTCCATTCTCCACCCCACCTCACTCCCCACTCCTCACTAAGCCTCCCACACCCTTCCCCGGAGCAAGGCGAGCACCGCATCGCCGGAATTTGGCCGGAGTCCGCCGCTGCAGAGGGGAAGAGGAGCCGTCAATTGGATCCGCTACAGGAGCTGCCGCGACCACCGTTCGAACCACCGTCATCGACAATGTCGTTCTCCCCATCACCGACCCTAGCTGGAGCCCTAGTGAGCCTCACACAACCACCATCGCCCTGTTAGGGTTTAGACCTCACCGGAGTTGTTCGTCGTTGACGATGAATGTCAGCCGTAGATCTTAGTCTAATCGTAGGGCTCTGGTTGAAAGATATTGTTTCGGTTAGATAGAGTTGCTGACTAGTGGGACCATGCTCTCAGTAGCACTCTGCGCTGCGCTGTGCAGATTGGGCTGGCCCAGTAGGTTTCCCGCGCAGGCCTATATATTCAAATAATTCTTTTCCATTTTAGTTAAAACCAGTTTCTATTAGTAGATTCAAAAATAACTTCAAAGAGATTCACTGGACCAAATTGCATGATTCCAATTTTGTTAGAAAGATATTCAAATTATCTATACAATCCCATTGGATTCAAATCATTTGAAATTATAGATCACCAATAGTAAAAATAACAAGACAGAGACTTTTAACTTCAAACATTTTTCAAAAATCAACCATAAACGCTTTTGAGTTGATTCAAACTCTCAAAAATCACATACAAGATCAATATGAATATGTAAAAATATTTAGGTTTACAAGCAGTGACATTGTACTAGTACCAAATGGATGCTATTTAGGCATTTCTAGTCACTTTAATTTTAATAAATAGTAATTTTAACTTTATAAAATGTGACCAACAGTTTAAAGCACATTCCCATGTATTAGAATATGTGGTGATGACATTTGTCAACATGATCCCATATTTTAATTGGAGAATATTATGTCTTAAGTATTTCAATGAGTGGAAATTACTTTTCTAAAATAAAATAAACAAGGTTAAGTCTTTATTTCATGTGATGTTTCTGATGATGCTAGATCATCAAGTGTGAGCCTTAGTGTGCTAAATAGAAATAGTTAAGTATTGTTTGGTGATTGTGTACCTCATATTCATTTATAGACGATAGTACTACCAAGAAGAAGAAGAGGAGAACTTCAACCACTACACTACTCAAGGCAAGCTAGAATTATACAAGTTAACTATGTAAGCCTAGCACTTCAAGTAAAATGAGCAAGCTACCACTTGCAAGTATTATACCTATGCAAGCCATCTGCAAGTTAGACTATGCAAGTTAACACTTGCCAAATTCATAACCTATGCAAGATGCATTAGGCATGCTTGGTTATCCAACTTTGATTATACCAATCCCATGTTTTACTCGCAAGCTTTATTCTTTTTACTTTACTAAAGTTCTTTACTTTTAGTTAGTGCTTTGTGGGTATTGGAAAAATAGGATAGATACCATAAATAGTATAAAACTAGGCCTAGCTAGTTATACTTAGATGTCATCAAAAGTCATAGCACTAGAGATGGATAAGTACACTTGATTAGCACCCCTCATTAGGGAATACCCTCAACTTTAGTGGCTAGTGCTAAGCATAAAAGTTGATCACTTTAGATGGGAATACTTGGTGAAAATGATTATGAAAACCTTGGAATGATGTTTCATTCTATTGAGATGTTTTAACATGTGTTGAGAAACACAATGGTTTGATGATGAAAATGTTGAGGCATGAGCCTTAGCCCTTTACAAAAACTGATGGTTGGGTTCGGATGCAATACCATTCCAATTTATAGTACAACCACAATACCTGAATTGGGTAGGGCTTAGCCGGAAGTTTATATGCCTTACCATGGGTTCCCTTGCGGAAGAGGTTGAGCTGAGGCTACCTCGTGTGAATGTCCACCTATGCAGTGCCCAGGATGGCAGATGGCCATGGCTGGGAGGCCAAGCTCATAGGGGAGGTGCCTATACTAGGGTGTGTAATTGAAAGGTTATGATTGCTTATCCGCATACTAAGTATGATTGATTCAGGGTTATCCCTGATGAATGTATCGAATTTTGTGGTGAAAGTGTACCACCTCTGCAGAGTGTCAAACTATTCGAATAGCCGCGTCCGCGGTTATGGAAAGTTGGAAAGGCCATATTGTTCCGTCGTCAAATGTTTTCAAAATGAATTGTGAATTGAACTATGACTTTGACTTCACCACAATAGGGTTGTGGATATGAAACCTAGGTTCCCCTTTAAGTGCTTTAGAACATTAAATTAGTTTTCTTTACTTCTAAACTCAGCTAGAAATAAACCTGGCTTTTTGAAAATAAACCTAGAGCTTAAGATTCCTACTAGAACTACTTACTTGTTAGTGATAGTTTGCGAGTACTTAAAGAGTACTCATGGCTTTGTCCCTGGCTATTCCCGTGGCCAGACTATGAGGAGGAGTACCAGGATGATGGACAGCAGGAGGTCTATGACAACTAGGATCATCTCCCATCGTCGTCATTGCCTGTGACTCTGAAGATGGAGCCCCTACTACGTTTACTTTCCGCTTCTTTGATTGTATTAAGACTGGATCATTAGATCCTTTATTTGTAAGACCTTTATTATGGTTTGTAATGGATGATGTACTATGGTACCAATTCTGACTGTGAAGCTAGTAGAGCCGAACGCCAAGCCAACTTAGCCACTCTTCAACATATAGCTCAGATGGCCCATAATAATCAAGGCCATGGAAACCAAGATCATCATGGATCCAAGCTCAAGAACTTCTAGAATACCAACCCACCTATCTTTTGTAAGTCTAAGGACCCCTGAGATGCTGATGACTGGCTGCAAACCATGGAGAACAACTTAGAGGTCGCAGGAGTTGAGGCCAACGAAAAAGTACTGTTTGCTACCCACTATCTGGAAGGAGATGCAAGAGCCTGGTGGAATAGCACTCGTACCATGAATGAAGGTCAGATGATGACTTGGGAAGCATTCAAGATCAAGTTTAGCCACACCCATGTGCCCCAAGGATTAGTCACTAGGATGAGGGATGAGTTCAGGGAACTGAAGCAAGGAAGGATGACGGTAGTTGAGTACCGTGACAAAATTCTGTCACTAGCTAGATATGCCCCTAATGAGATTAACACCGAAGCAAATAAGAAAGAAAGGTTCCTAAATGGATTGCATGATGAGATGCAGACTGTGATAGTCAACATACGATTTGCAGATCTAGAAGAACTTGTGGACTCTGCCATCCAGATGGAAGGAAAGATAAACCAATCCAATGACAATCGCAAGCACAAGCGCAGGATGATGCACTAGACTAGATCCCACCATACCTAGAAGTATCTCCCCAACCCGTGTGCAGGATATGCCCCAAGAAACAACAGACCCCCTATGTCCTGTCCAAACTACCCCAATCGTAGCGGAGGAAATTTGAAGTCTGGAGGAAACCACCACAACAACCCCGACAACTCCAATAACTTCAACCGTGCACCGCCCAAGTCCAACAACAACAACAATACTGCCCCAAGGACTGGAGGCAATGTTGTGCCTGTCGCAGGAAAAGACAAGTCCCAGATTACTTGCTTTGAATGTGGAGTCAAGGGTCACTATTCCAATGAGTGCCCCAAGAAGCTTGCAGCAGCCACCAATGTGAATGCACCCGCTCAGCAGCAATGTTGTATTCAGCCTAGAAGGAGATTTGCCCGAGGGAACTCACTCAACCACAATGGTTGTCTATTCCACATGAATGCTGAAGAAGCTCAGGAAGCGCCAGATGTCGTGCTGGGTATGTTTTTTGTTAACTCGGTACTTGCAAGAGTGTTGTTTGATTCTGGAGCATCGCAGTCGTTTGTCACAGAAGAATTTGCATGCACTAGTAAGATTCAACCAACAAAATTGAAGCATGTTATGATAGTTCAAATACCTGGTTCAACCACCAAAGCTAGAACAATTTGCAAGGTTGTACCTATCCGAATCCATGGGATAGATTTTTATGCCAATCTAATAGTACTTGGAACCAAAGGTTTGAAAGAAGTACTAGGAATGGATTGGATGTCGAAACATAAAGGATTAATGGACTGTGCCAAGAAAGCCATAACCATGACCAGTAGCACTGGAGTATCAGTAGACCATGTATCTGAGACACTTCCCCATCAATTCAAATGCAACAAGAGTCTAGCCCAACCAACCCTAGACCAAGTCAGAGTAGTCTGTGAAAACCTCGACGTATTCCCAAATGAATTGCCTGGTATGCCCCAGATCGGGATATCGAGTTCATTATTGAACTAATTCCTGGAACCAGACCCATAGCTCAGAGACCTTATAGTATGAACCCATCTGAATTAGTGGAGCCGAAGAAGCAACTTGATGCTATGCTGGAGAAACGTCTGATTCAACCAAGCGCATTGCCGTGCAAATCGCCTGTTTTGTTTGTGGATAAGAAAGATGAAGGTAACCATTTGTGCACAGATTACCGGAAGTTGAATGATGTCACCATCAAGAACAAGTAGCCACTGCCCAAGATAGAGGATCTGTTTGATCAATTGACTGGTGCCAGAGTGTTTTCTAAGATTGATCTTAGAACTGGCTATCATCAACTCAAGATTCGTGCAACAAATATTCCAAAGACCGCCTTTACCACCAGATATGGATTGTATGAGTATATTGTCATGTCTTTTGGATTAACCAATGCCCCCGCTTATTTCATGAATCTCATGAATAAGATTTTTATGAACTTCCGGGATAAGTTTGTCGTTGTTTTTCTCGACGATATTCTGATCTATTCCAAGTCAGAAGAAGACCATGACCTACACCTGAGAACCGTCCTTGAAACCCTTGGAGAACATCAGTTGTATGCCAAGTTTAGCATGAGTTCTGGTTGAAGGAAGTAGGATTCCTAGGACATCTTGTGTCGGCAGGAGGAGTCGCTATCGATCCTGCCAAGATCAAAGATGTTGAAGAATGGAAATCCCCAACCACTCAAACCCAAGTCCATGCATTTCTCAGATTAGCGGGATACTACCGCAAGTTTGTTGAAGCATTTTCGAGCATCACAAGACCGATGACCCAGTAGTTGAAGAAAGATAAGAAGTTTGAATGGACGAACAAATGTGAAGCGAGTGTTCAAGAGCTCAAGAACAGATTGATTTCGGCCCCAATCTTGATTATGCCAGATATCAAGGAACCTTTTGATGTGTATTGTGATGCATCCAGGATTGGTCTCGGATGTGTGTTGATGCAGGAAGGCAAAGTCATAGCATATATGCTAGACAACTGAAGCAACATGAGCAAAACTACCCTACCCATGACCTTGAACTAGCAACCATAGTTTTGGCATTGAAGACATGGCGTCATTACCTTATGGGTAACCGCTGTGAGATTTATTCAGATCACAAGAGTCTAAAGTATATCTTCACTTAGAAGGAACTGAATATGAGGCAAAGGAGATGGATAGCGTTAATCAAGGATTATGACCTTGACATTCACTATCACCCCGGGAAAGCCAATGTGGTAGCGGATGCTCTTAGCAGATTGCCGTGTAGATTAAACACCATGATTAAAGAAGCCCAGCCAAGTTTGCATGAAGAGTTGGAGCAGTTTAGAACGGAGCTAGTTAGCAAAGGATTTTTAGCTAGCATAGAACTTCAACCCACGTTGATCAGTCAGATCCAGGAGGCGCAGAAAGGAAATGCAGGTATCGATGGAATCAATTGTCATATCGGTACAGGGAAGGTACCCGGATTCACTGAAGATGAATAAGGAGTTTTGTGGTACAAAGGACGTATCTGTGTGCTACTAGATTCCGAGATGAAAGCAAGTTATCATGCAGGAAGCTCATGATACTCTTTATTCTATCCATCCCGGAGGAACGAAGATGTATCAGGATTTGAAGGAGCAATTTTGGTGGCACAAGATGAAGAGAGAAATCAGAAGCTACATCGCCAAGTGTGATATTTGTCAGAGAGTCAAAGCGGAACATCAGAGACCCACAAGACTTTTGCAACCATTCCAGATTCCAGAATGGAAATGGGATTCTGTCAGAATGGATTTTATCACCGGTTTTCCTACATCTAGTAGGGGAAATGACTCTATTTGGGTCATAGTTGATAGGCTGTCTAAGGTAGCCCATTTTATACATGTCAAGACCACCTACCAGAGTTCGAAGCTAGTAGAGTTGTACATTGCTAGAATCATTAGTTTGCATGGAACCCCTAAGACCATAGTATCAGATCGAGGAACCCAGTTTACCTCAAGATTTTGGCAGAAAGTCCAAGAAGGATTGGGAACCAAGCTGAACTTCAGCACAACTTATCACCCGCAAACCGATGGACAAACTGAAAGAGTCTACCAATTCTTAGAAGATATGTTGAGAGCTTGTGTGCTAGAGTATGGATCAAAATGGGAAGATTGTCTGACTTTCGCAGAATTCTCATACAACAACAGTTATCAAGCCAGTTTGCAAATGGCCCCATTTGAATTTCTGTATGGAAGGAAGTGTCGGACCCCCTTGAATTGGTCGCAAGTCAGAGAGAGTCAGATCTTCGGACCCGACATCCTACGAGAATCTGAAGAGAAGGTTCACAAAGTCCATGAACACCTCAAGACCGCCCAATCCAGACAGAAGAGTTATGTTAACAAGAGACATCGAGACCCGACCTTCAATGTTGGAGATTTTGTGTATCTCAAAGTATCACCCTTGAAAGGAATGCAACGTTTTCAACTGAAAGGGAAGTTAGCCCCCAGATATATTGGACCCTTCAAGATTTTGAATCGCCGAGGAGAAGTATCATATCAACGGGAATTGCCAGAGGAGATGTCAGCCATCCATAACATGTTCCATATCTCGTTACTTCGCAAATGCCTAGAAGTTCTGGAGAAGACCGAAGTGTTCAAGAGCATCGATCACCGAGCCATAGATATCAACAAGGGTCTGACGTATCGTGTAGTGCCCATTTGTTTTTTGGAAGAAGCCTTCAGAACCACCAGGACCTGGAGTATCAAGTTTCTCAAGATTCAGTGGAGCAACCATACCGAAGAACAAGCTACTTGAGAGCGAGAAGATTACATTAGGACTGAGTTTCCAAATATCTTTAGTTCCTAGTTTTTTCTTAAATCTCAAGATGAGATTTTGATTAAGGAGGGAAGGTTTGTAACACCCCAAAACTATTAAGCAAGATTAGCAAGTTCAAATCACCCAAGTTTAGGGTTAACAAAAACTTTTATTTCTAATTTGAATATGAATACATGTGTGATTTGCATTAGTGTAGAATTGAGTGCATTTGCCATGTTTGATTGCTACAAATGATAAGAAATGGTTTAAAGATGAATACTACATCAACTAGGCCATTTACAAACGAAATCCAAAAAAAAAGAAATCAAATAAGCAAATGGAAATTTTGGCCAAAGTTAACCACTAGGCCACTTTGAGTGTTCCTAGCAAAGGATTTCTAATAGAAACAATTCCAATTATTTTGACCCCATCCTAGACCAAGTAAAAGTGAACCCAAGCCCATTTTACAAACCAACAGAACCAATTTTCAAATCTATTTAAAGGATAGTTCAAAATTGAATCAAGTTCATATGGTAAGATCACCATTTTGCAAAAACCACTCAAATCAATTCACCTTGACTTTTCCAAGCAACCATAGACACTCAATCATAAGATAAAAACACTCACCAAGTTTCATTAAAAAAATTCAAATTTAAATTCTTGCAGCCATTTAATCAAACACCTTGCAGACACTAATTAAATCACTGCCTAACTTCACTGTTTGAGTAGTGATCACTCGACCATTTGGTCCCCTCTTCACTCCCTATCTCCTCCAGTGTCGAGCAGCACCAGACACGTGCCCCCTCTTTGGCGTTGCACTAGTGCGCCGCCGCCCTGAGCTTGCCATGTTGGCCGACCATGGACCGCCTGCCACAGCGATCGCCGCAACCGTCCACGATGCCCAGGAGGCACGCCACCGTCCACCGCCACCTCCTGTCCAACCCTTGACCACAGCCAGGCAATGGACCATCCCAGCATCGTTGCACCCACTCTCTCTGCGCCGTGCCAAGAGCGCGCTAGAGCGTTGCAGCCGACTAGCTCGCACGCGCCGCGCCATGCCTCGCCCTCACCTCGTGTGCACAGACTCGCCATAACACCAGCTAGCTCCTAGACACCCCGGTTCGCCACCGCGCGACCCGTAGCCCTTGTGGACTGTCTCGAACACCGCCAGTTCTGCGCAGAGCATCGCCCATGCCCGACCAACCTAGACCGCCCTGTTTCGCACCATTAAGCCTGTGATGACCGCCAGGGAGAACTGCATCGCACCTACCCTCAGCCACGCCGCTAGCCACCTGTATCGTCGTCACCAATGAGCCCGAGCCCATGCCGCAATGTCCCTTCGCCGGTGTATAAATAGAGGTCCCCTCCGCCTCCATTCTCCACCCCACCCCACTCCCCACTCCTCACTGAGTGTCCCACACCCTTCCCCGGAGCAAGGCGAGAACCGCATCACTGAAGTTTGGCCGGAGTCCGCCGATGTAGAGGAGAAGAGGAGCCGTCAAATGGAGCCGCCCCAGGAGCTGTCACGACCACCGTTCGAACCGCCGTCGTCGACAACGTTGTTCGCCCCCATCGCCGACCCTAGCTGGAGCCCAGGTGACCTTCACACGACCCCCACCGCCGCATTAGGGTTCAGACCTCGCCGGAGCTGTTCATCGTTAAGGATGAATGTCAGCCGTAGAGCTTAGTCTAATCGTAGGGCTATGGTTGAAAGATACCGTTTTGGTTAGATAGAGTCGCTGACTAGTGGGACCCTGCTGTCAGTAGCCCTCTGCGCCGTGCTCTGCAAATTGGGCCGGCCTAGTAGGATTCCCGCACAGGCCTGTAGATTCAAATAATTCTTTTCCATTTTAGTTAAAACCAGTTTCTGTCAGTACATTCAAAAATCAATTCAAAGAGATTCACTAGACCAAATTGCATGATTCCAATTTTGTTAGAAAGATATTCAAATTATCTATCCAAGCCCGTTGGATTCAAGTCATTTGAAATGATAGATCACCTATAGTAAAAATAACAAGACAGAGACTTTTCCAACTTCAAACATTTTTCGACAATCAACCATAAACGCTTTTGAGTTGATTCCAACTCTCAAAAATCACATTTGACAAGATCTATCTGAATATGGAAAAATATTTAGGTTACCAAAAGGATGCTATTTAGGCATTTCTAGTCACTTTAATTTTATTAAATAGTAATCTTAAACTTTATAAAATGTGGCCAACACTTTAAATCAAATTCCCATGTATTAGAATATGTGGTGATGACATGTGTCAACATGATCCCATATTTTAATTGGAGAATATTAAGTCTTAGTATTTCAATGAGTAGAAATTACTTTTCTAAAATAAAATAAACAAGGTTAAGTCTTTATTTCATGTGATGTTTGTGATGATGCTAGATCATCAAGTGTGAGCCTTAGTGTGCTAAATAGAAATATTTAAGTATTGTTTGGTGATTGTGTACCTCGTATTCATTTATAGACAATAGTACTGACCCGGGATACGAGGAGGAGGAGTACTACCAAGAAGAAGAAGAGGAGAACTTCAACCACTGAACTACTCAAGGTAAGCTAGAATTATACAAGTTAACTATGCAAGCCTAGAACTTCAAGTAAACTGAGCAAGCTACCACTTTCAAGTATTATACCTATGCAAGCCATCTGCAAGTTAGACTATGCAAGTTAACACTTGCCAAATTCATAACCTATGCAAGATGCATTAGGCATGCTTGGTTATCCAACTTTGATTATACCAATCCCATGTTTTACTCGCAAGCTTTATTCTTTTTACTTTACTAAAGTTCTTTACTTTTAGTTAGTGCTTTGTGGGTATTGGAAAAATAGGATAGATACCATAAAGGGCATAAAACTAGGCCTAGCTAGTTATACTTAGATGTCATCAAAAGGCATATCACTAGAGATGGATAAGTACACTTGATTAGCACCCCTCATTAGGGAATACCCTCAACTTTAGTGGCTAGTGCTAAGCATAAAAGTTGATCACTTTAGATGGGAATACTTGGTGAAAATGATTATGAAAACCTTGGAATGATGTTTCATTCTATTGAGATGTTTTGACATGTGTTGAGAAACACAATGGTTTGATGATGAAAATGTTGAGGCATGAGCCTTAGCCCTTTACAAAAACTGATAGTTGGGTTCGGATACGATACCATTCCTATTTTACCGTACAACCACAATACTTGAATTGGGTAGGGCTTAGCCGGAAGTTTATATGCCTTAGTATGGGTTCCCTTGTGGAAGAGGTTGAGCTGAGGCTACCTCGTGTGAATGTCCACCTATGAAGTGCCCAGGATGGCAGATGGCCATGGCTAGGAGGCCAAGCTCATAGGGGAGGTGCCTATACTAGGGTGTGTAATTGAAAGGCTATTATTGATTATCCGCATACTAAGTATGATTGATTCAGGGTTATCCCTGACGGATGTATCGAATTTTGTGGTGAAAGTGTACCACCTCTATAGAGTGTCAAACTATTCAAATAGCCGCGTCTGTGGTCATGGACAGTTGGAGTGGCCATACTGTTCCGTCGTCAGATGTTTTTTCAAAATGACTTTTGAATTGAACTATGACTTTGACTTGACCACAATAGGGTTGTGGATATAAAACTAGGTTCCCCTTTAAGTGCTTTAGAACATTAAATTAGTTTTCTTTACTTCTAAATCAGCTAGAAATAACCCTAGCTTTTTGGAAATAAACCTAGAGCTTAAGATTCCTACTATAACTACTTACTTGTTAGTGATAATTTGCGAGTACTTAAAGAGTACTCATGGCTTTGTCCCTAGCTATTCCTGTGACCAGCCTATGAAGAGGACTACCAGGATGATGGACAACAAGAGGTCTATGACAACTAGGATCATCTCCCAGCGTCAGCATTGCCTATGACTCTGAAGATGGAGCCCCTTGATACATTGCAAATATATCTATAATTTTTGATGTTCCATGCTTGGTTTATCTACTTTCTTATGTTTTTTCCACACTTTGGAGTACTTTTTATACACTTTCTTAGACTAAACTATTAACAAGATGACATAGTACCAGTTGCCTGTTTTCTGCTATTTTTGGTTCCAGAAAGTCAGAAAATGAATATTCTCGGAATTGGACGGGACAAAAGCCAAAGTTGATATTTTACCGAAAGACTCATGGAGCCAGAAGACAAGAGGGAGAGGGGCCACATGGGGGCCACACCATGTGATGGCACGAGCTAGCCCTGGCCGTGCCACCAGGTGGTGTGGGGCCCCTGGCCGCCCACCGACCTTGCCTCTTCGCCTATAAGAAGCCTCTCGATGCGAAAACCCTAAATAATCATGCCTCCAGTCACGAAAAGTTCCGCAGCGCCGCCGCCACCGAAGGGGAGATTCGAGGGACAAAAAGTCTCTGTTCTGGCACCCTGCCGGGACGGGGAAGTGCCCCCGGAGCCATCTCCATCGATCTCCACCGCCATCTCCATCACCATTGCTGATTCCCATGATGAGGAGGGAGTAGTTCTTTCTCGAGGCTAAGGGTTCTACCGGTAGCTATGTGTTCATCTCTCTCTATGCATGATCATATTGTGATCATGAGCTTTGTAATCAAGAAGATCTACCTTGCTACTCAAGTGCTTTAATAGATCTCTGCTCTCCCCATGTGTGTGAAAGTGACAGCGTGCACACCATGGTGGCACTTAGGCTAGAGATTACAAATACTTGTTATGAGTTATATTTGGAGTTGGATGTCTTTATGAAATTGTGGTGTTTGTTGGAACCATTTACTGCTCAAGGTGACAGTGTGGGGTTTTCTAGATGGGAAAGGCTTACTTTGAGGTGTACTGTTATAGCCCTACCAACGATTAGAGTGTCCAACCGGAGAGTAGTTAAGAGTAGTATCATAAAGAAGAATATATTTATATGAGAGTGTTCACTAGTGAAAGTATGATCCCTAGGCCATGTTTCTAAGCACTGAAACACCGTTTGCTACTAGATTTGTTACATGTTTGCTTGCTTCCATCTTTATTTCAGTTTGCCTTTAGTCTCTTCCACGCCATCAAGCTATTTTCTAGCACCATTGTCTTATATCCATACCACTTGTATTTCACTATCTCTTCGCCGAACTAGTGCACCTATACACCTGACAAGTATATTGGGTGTGTTGGGGACACAAGAGACTTCTTGTATCTTGATTCCAGGGTTGCTTGAGAGGGGATACCTTTGACCACTTCCTCCCTGAGTTCAATAAACCTTGGGTAATCCACTAAAGGGAAAACTTGCTGCTGTTTTACAAACCTCTGCACTTGGAGGCCCAACAACTATCTACAAGAATAGAAGTGCGTAGACATCAAGCTATTTTCTGGCGCCGTTGCCGGGGAGGTAATGTAAAAGGTACTCACATCCTCCGGTGTGAGTGCTCGAAGTTATTTCCTTTAGATTCTGCAATTTTGTCTTTTTGTTTCTTGTTTTCACTAGTTAGGCTTAATGGAAAACAACAACAAAATTAGAGAGCTTTATAGTATTTATCTTGAGTTAGGACATGAAGTGTTTGAAGAGAAAATTAAAAAACCTATGGAACTTTGTTTGCATGCTAATAGCAATGTTATTAGTATGAATTCTTTGAACACCATTATTGCTAATGCTATGGAAAAGTCTAAGCTTGGGGAAGCTGGTTTTGATGAAAATGATATTTTTAGTCCTCCAAGCATGGAGGAGAAATTTTACTTTGATGATACTATACCTCCAATATATGATGATTACAATGATGAATATGATATTTTCAGTCCACCTACTATTGAGGAGAAAATTAATTATGATTAGAATATGCCTCCTATATTTGATGATTATGGTGATGAGAATAATAATGATAGCTATTTTGTTGAATTTGCTCCCACCACAATTAATAAGAATGACTATGCTTATGTGGAGAGTAATAATTCTTTTATGCATGTAGCTCATGATAAGAATGTTTTATGTGATAGTTATATTGTTAATTTTATTCATGATGCTACTGAAAGTTATTATGAAAGAGGAAAACATGGTTTTATGCATCTCAATAATATTAAGTTTCCCCTCTTTATGTTGAAAATTTTGAAGTTGCACTTGTTTTGCTTTCCTATGCTTGTTGCTTTGTGCTTTCATGACTTGTTTCTTTACAAGATTCATATGCATAAGAAGTGGGTTAGACTTAAATGTTTTTTGAATTTGCTTCTTGATGCTCTCTTTTACTTTAATTCATATTTCTTATGTGAGCATCTTCTCAAACTATCATGCCTAACTTAAAGGCGTTAAAGAAAAGTACTTATTGGGAGATAACCCAAAAGTTTTAGATTAGTCTTGGAAGTTATTACCTCTGTAATAACCGCTCCTTATCCTTTTTATTTTCCTTTTTGTGCCAAGAGTAACCTCTAATGAGAGAGAAGTAATGATTGGGAAAGTTGCTGTCCCGAAACAGATTTCTGTGCTTCACCGTAAAAATTCGTGTAAAATCTTTGTATGTCCTTTTGAGGCGTGAATTTCTGTGCTTCTGCAGGTTGTTATCTAACTTTCGTTAGTTCAACACTTTTTTATTTCAGCAACAGAAGGTCTTCGAAAAAATTCATCGTTACCTTCTGGTCTGTTTTGACAGATTTCTGCCATTATTTGGATTTGCTTCTTGTTAGTTCCTTTTTGAGTTCTTTTGGGGAATTGAGCTTTTTGAGGGAAGTGCTACAGTAGCTACTGTTTTAATGGAAGTTTTATTGGTGTTGAAACTGAACCCGAAGACTTATTATCTTGAGTACTCTAATGTTGCTAATAAAGATTGTGTGAAGTTTTGTATGAAGGAAAATTTTCAGGTGTATGGAAGGAATGATGTAATGAGATGAAGAATGGACTAAAGCTCAAGCTTCGAGATGCCACGCGTGTCACCCAAAGAGATATCCAAGAAGTACAAGCATCAAAGCTTGGGGATGCCCAAGGCATCCCCTTCTTCATCAGTAAAATTCTCAGGTCTTTCGACACTTCGTTTTTATTGTTTCATGCACTGTTGTGTTGTTCTTGGAGCGTCTTTGTTTTTGTTTTTAGTTTTATTTTGCTTAGTTTTCTTAAATAAGTTGGTTGGATTCCAACACACTTCTTTTGGAGAGAGACACACTCTATTTTTCATTGCCTAGAACACTCTAGTTTTCACTCTTATTGATCTGCGAGTGTTAGGTAAAAACGGCAAAAATATAAATTGACAGATTTTTCGTCGACCTTTTCTTACCAGAACTGTTACCTATTCGAAAATGGACTCTGCAGGTTTCTGAATTTTGTCTTTGATAAACTTTTCTGGAGTCACCACTTGAATAACATCAATATCTTCATCCTCAAAAACATATTGCTTGAGTCTTTTGACCATTCACCATCTTATTACACCATTTTCTCCTACAACTTGGAAATTTCTTTCACACAATTCTCATTAGCAACATTAGTGCATGCAGGATAAAAAAACTTTAAGTTCAATTTCAACTGAAATCCATAAAAACAAAAGCTACTGAAACAACTCCTCTCAAAAACCCAAAAGGAATTCAAAAAGGAAATTGATTTAAGAGGCAAATGCAGAAATACCATAAATCTATCAAAATAGACCAGCGGGTAAAGATCAATTTTTTCAAAAATCTTCTGTTGCTCAAATCAAAAAGTGCAAAACTTATGAAAGTTAAACAATAACCTGGGCCATGCACACAAAAATTTACAGATCAGTGTGGCATTCTAGGATTTTTCACGATTTTTAACAGTGAAGCACAAAAATCTATTTTGGGACAGCTACTTCCCCAAATCTTAATACTCTCTCATTAGAGGTTAATCTTGACAGAAAAACTAAACAAAAGGATAAGGAGAGGTTATTGCAGAAGCAATAACTTCCAAGACTCAAATAAACAGAAACAAACTGAAAGCAAAAATTTATTGGGTTGTCTCCCAAAAAGCTCTTTCTTTATAGCCGTTAAGATGGGCATGATAATTTTAATGATGCTCACATAAGAATATGAATTGAAGTAAAAGAGAGCATCAAGAAGCAAATATACACATGTTTAAGTCTAACCCACTTCCTATGCAAGGGAATTTTGTAGGAAAATAAATTGTTGAAACCAGAGGCTACTAGCATAGGAAAGCAAAACAAGTGCAACATAAAGACTTTCAGCATAAAGCGAGGAAACTTAATATTATTGAGATGCATAAGAACAATTTTCCCTCTCTCATACTAAATTTCAGTATCGTGCATAAATTTAACGATATAACTATCACAAGAACCATTGTAGCAATGATCACTTATTCTAATAGAAATCACAGGGACACTAGCTCTCATAACGCTACTTTGTGAAGCAATATTAGAAGTATCCTTACAGAGGATAGTGTGTCCATCTTTTACATATTTAGTGACAAGGTCTTTCACATTTGCTATTACAGGTTCAACAACTATTTGTTCATCAAGTTCAACAACTTTATTTGTACTTTTATTAACCATACTAGCTATCATAGAATGTTCCTTTATCTTAACTGGGAAAGGCATTTTCTCAATGTAAGGTTCAGGTAAAATATGATTAGCAGTATAAACTTCAGTATTACTAGAAGGAACGACATTAACAATATCTTTATATGGCTCATGATACTTATTCCATTCTTTTTAGGAATTTCAATGTAAGAAGCAAAAGCCTTAAAATAATTTGCAATACTTTGAGAATCAAGACCATAAGCATTACTAATATTATGAAAGTCATCAGTTCCCATAAAAGATTTAATGCATTCATAATCATAATTTATACCCGACTTTCTTCCTTTATCATTCTCCCATGCTTCAACATTGTCTTGAATACGGTCTAGAAGATCCCATTTAGCTTCTTCTTCCATACGTGTAAATGATCCAGCACAAGAAGCATCCAATAGATCCTTATCATGAATAGAAAGCCTTGCATAAAAGTTATTAATAATAATATTGTTAGGAGCTCATGAATAGGACATTTGAGCATTAGTAACTTCAATCTCCCCCAAGCTGGAGCTATACTCTCTCCATCACGAGGCCAAAAGTTATATATTTGATTCCGATCATTGTGAATCTCCCTAGGAGGATAAAATTTTGAGTAAAAGAGAGGTACTACTTCCTCCCATTCAAGAGATTGGCTATTCTTCAGCATCTTGTACCATTCTTCATCTCTTCATTTTAGTGATAATGAGAATAACTTCTTCTTAACTTGATCTGTTGTAATACCTACACACTTAAACAACCAGCATAATTCGTGTATAAAGAGCAAATGATCACTGGGATGGACAGTTCCATCTTCAAAATAGTAGTCATCCATAACACGATCAATAATTCTTGTAGGTATTTTAAAAGTATCATTTTCAGCAGGTGGTGGTTCATCTACTACATTAGCAGTGGTAGTATCATTACAAAATAAGAAACTAAGTGAATTATCCATATTGAGAATAAAGTAACTAAGAAAAATAAACAATACTCACGGTAGAAGATTCCTTTACTAGTTCCACCCTTCAATAGTGCTTCACTCCCTGGCAACAGCGCCAGAAAATAGTCTTGATGACCCACAAGTATAGGGGGTGTATCGTAGTATTTTCGATAAGTAAGAGTGTCAAACCCAACGAGGAGAAGAAGGTGTTGACGAGTGTCTTGGATCAGGAATTATCTGTAAATACTTAGCAAACGGATTTTTAGGGGTTTTTGATAATGCGGATAAATAAGGTACGAGTAGATAAAAGACAATAATAATAAATGCAACAAGTGGCCCAATCCTTCCTTTAGCAAAGTACAAGCCGGTTGTATTACTTAAGATGCCCAAATGTTCTCGAGGACACATGGGAATATCATCAAGTGCTTTCGCTTCATATAGTTGATTAATATTCTTTAGTTTGATAAGTGTTGTGTGGGTGAACCTATGCTAATGTATTGACCTTCCTATGACTAATACATACTTGTGATTATATCCCTTGCAAGAATCCGCAAGTACAAGAAAGTAATTAAGATAGAAACCTAACCACAACTTTAAACTCTGAGATCCTACACTCCCTTCTGCAAAGGTTTCCTAACGGGGGTTCAGGTTTTTGTCACTCCGGAAACCCCGACGATTAGTAGCCAAATACACAATGCATTCCCCTAGGCCCTTAAAGGTGAAGTATCATGTAGTCGACGTTCACATGACACCACTAGAAGAATAACACCACAACTTAATTATCAAACCATTGAATCTTTCTCAACACAATTCCACTACTAACAACATGACTTCTCCCATGTCCTTAAGAACTAAACGAACTACTCACAAGACATCATATGGATCAAGATCAGAGATGAAATAATGACAACTAACAATCTGAACATAAACGATAATTCAACGGTTCCACTCAATAGCATCAACTACAACAAGTAATCAACACCGCAAAAGTTTCCCCTAAGAACTATGCAAGATTCCACCCAATTGTTACAACGGTATGTAGTGGTAATGATGGTGCTGGTGGAGATGATGATGATGATGATCCCGATGAAGTCCAGCATGATGACGGTGTTGATGGCGACGATCTCCCCTCTCCAGGAAGGAATTTACCCGGCATATTTCTGCCTGCCAGAGAGCGCTTTCTCTCTTTGTAGTTTCAACCCCGCAGAGGCGGGGGAACATTTCTGTGGTCGCTCCCCCAGTCTTAGGGTTTTGGGAGGATTTTATATGCCAAAGAGCAGAGCTAGAGGTTTGCCAGGGTGGCCACACCACCTAGTGGCGTGGCCTAGGGTGGCCTGCGCCAGGGGGTGGTGTGGGCCGCCTATGGCCCATCTCCACTCCCCCTTATGGCTTCCTTCGTCTTCTAGAAAAATAGGATTTTCCATGTATTTTCTGGGATTTTCTGATCTTCGCGAATTTTGCCTCCAAACAGTGCCTTTTCTGTCAGAATCCTGGCTTCTGTGGTCCATCCTCCAAAAATCATCAACCATGCAAAAATAGATGAAATAACATAAGTATCATATCTTAATATGAAATATATCAATGAATAATAGTAAATCATGATATAGAATAGTGATGCAAAATGGACGTATCAGGATCCTACTTAGGTATTGGTATCAGCCGATGAAATTCGACCCATCTAACTTAAGTTTCTCCCCATTCATTAATGGACTATATATGTCCTAAACTAAGGGGACAACCATAATCTACAAGATATTTGCATAAAAGGACTTAGACGAAGTTCATAATATGGAGTTCAAATGAACTCCCACTTAAACTATCATCCCTAAAGGCAGTTTTAGTGATTACACGATCCCTTCTCTCTACATCATCGCCAATCGTCACGGCCTTTGATGTGGGTGCTAGGGTGGACTTTAACGGTCGATCACATCATCCATGTTACTCGTGCTTGATCTTTTGATCGCTGTGTTCCGAGGCTATCTACATATGCTAGGCTCAACAACTCAACCTTAGTGTATTCGCAATGCAACATGGCTTACACCCACCGTATGCGAACATAGATATGTCTGAAGCCCGATCGTCATGGCCTGCCTCATAATAGGGAACTTTCATGGTGGTGCACACTAAGGGAGAACACTTTTGTTGGTATTAATTTATGGGTAATCCTATTTAAATGCTACTGTTGTGTATCTAATACTAGCACTCAAACAAGATGCATAATAAAGATTAAATCATATCTAATCGTATGTGATGTGACATGGTTGTCTTCCCGCTCCATGATCTCCATTAGGTGCTCCGGCTTGGCGCCAAGTCCACGACGCCATCAGTCTTGTCGTTCATTATCGCGATGATTACTACTACACGACTTAGCAATAGGAAAGGTAAACTATCTTACCTTTTCACGACTTGCAACTATATCACATCACATAGCCTTCCCTGTAACATAAAGTTAGACGCATGATACGTTGCAAATGTATCCATAATTTTTGATGTTCCATGCTTGGTTTTATCTACTTTCTTATGTTTTGTCCACACTTTGGAGTACTTTTCATATGATTTCTTGGACTAACCTATTAACAAGAGCCACAGTGACAGCTGCTTGTTTTATGCTGTTTTTTGTTCCAGAAAAGTTAGAAAATGAATATTCTCAGAATAGGACGGGACAAAAGCCAAAAATCCTCTTTCACCAGAAGACTCCCGGAGCCAGAATATGAGACAGAGTGGGGCTGGGGCCCAGCCACACCACCTGGCCGCGCGGGCTGGGCCTGGCCGCGCCAGGGGGTGGTCTGGCCGCTCTAGACACCCCCTCGGTCTCCCTCTTCGCCTATAAGATGCCTTCTGACCCAAAAACTCAGGGAGGTTCGACGTTTTTCCAGAAGGAGTTCCGCTCCGCCTCCACCACCATATTCCACGAAACAGCACCAGAACTCCGTTCTGGCACCCTGCGGGGACAGGGAATTGGAGGAGATCATCACCATCATCATCACCATCGCTTCTCCATGGACCATCCTGCGGGGACGGGGAATTGGAGGAGTAATACCCCGCTGTAGGCTATGTGGATGGTAGGGATTGGATGAGATCATTCATGTAATGGCATCGAATTGTTAGGGCATGGTGCCTAGTATCTTTTATTAGTGATGTTTGACTTTTTTGCAACTTGTTATGCTTAATGCTTGTCACTAGGTCCCGCGTGCCATGATTTCATATCTGAACATGTTATTGATTCATTATGATAGTATTGTTTATGGTCTTACCTGCAAGTTGTATACACACATTGTTGTCTAGAACCAATGGCCCCGAAGTGACAGAAATCGGGATAACCGGAGGGAATGGCTTTGATGTGAGGATCACATGTGTTCACGGAGTGTTAATGCTTTGCTCCGGTGCTCTATTAAAAGGAGTACCTTAATTGCCAGTAGTTCCATTGAGGCCCCGCTGCAAACGGGCTGGCAGGACAAAAGATGTTGTGGAAGTTCTCATTGCGAGCACGTATGACTATATATGGAACACATGCCTATGATTATCTACTACTTGGATGCTTTATCTTATTTATCTGCAATTGCCCTATGTCTGTTTGCCATGTGAATTGTCTTGTCCATGCAACGCCCGTCCATCCATCCCTATGCCTACCGCACTCGAATTCTACTGTTTACTGCTATTGTTACTGCTGTCTTTACTTTACTGCTACTGCTACTTTACTATTGCTACTACAAAACTGTTGCTACCGATAAACTGCTGTGAGCAAGATTGTTTCCAGGTGCAGCTGAATTGACAACACAGTTTTTAAGGCTTATAAATATTCTTTGACTCCCCTTGTGTCGAATCAATAAATTGGGTTTCACTTCCCTCGAAAATACTACGATACACCCCCTATACTTGTGGGTCATCAAGACTATTTTCTGGCGTCGTTGCCGGGGAGCATAGCTCTATTTATCAAGTCCACTTGGAATCACTATTGTTCAAGCTAAGTTTATTTTCACCTTGTTTACTTGTTTCTTTATCAAAAATACAAAAAATTAGTTCCTACTCTAGTTGTTATTTTCGTTGGTCTGTTATTGTCTTGCTTTATCATGCTTGTGGTTAATGGTTGGTTTCTTTGAAACTGAATCTTATTGGCAAGGTGGGTTCACGGAGGATAAAAAATATTATTATAAGGAACACCGCTTGTCACAAAAAGGGAAACACTTATGGGAACAAATTGATAAATTGTATACCATTGCTAGAAACGTGTGCTCTACTTATAATGTTACTTATTGTTGTGATAAATCTCGTTGCTTTAAGAGGTATAAACACCTCCCTTTTCAATGTGAGTATAATGATAATGTTACCATATCTTCTTATGCTAAAGGAATTTATGACTTTTATGATGCAGAACAAATTGAAGAATTTATTGCTTGGAAGGGTGCTTTTGAACTTGCTAGTTTGCTTGAAAATATTGATGATTCATCTTACAAATATGAGGTTTATGATATACTTAGATTTTGCTTTGATAATTACAAGGAAGAAAATGGCTATATTCTTGAATATATTAATAGATGCTTTCCACAAACAGAAGAAACTAATGCCTTGCAGGATCGTATGGAAGAAGAAATTGATAAACCTGAAAGCTCATTAGATGAAAAAGAGGAGGAGAGTGATGATCAAAAGGAGGAAAAATGGATTAGCTACCCATGCCTACCTTCTAATGAGAGTAACTTTTTATCCCTTACATTATTTGATTGCCCCCCACGCTTACCAAAGGAGGATGAATGTTATGCTCATGTTATCTATGATAATCCTTTATTTGTGCTTAACTTCGATTTGCATGGTACTAAAGAGTTTTTCTTAGAAAATGTTTATGATAAAGCTCTAGACGATGGTCCTATATTGAATGAGCAGCCATCTTGTTATAGAATTGTTAAAAGTTGGTTTGAAGGTTTTAATCCCACTATTTTTGAGCTTCATAAAAATTATGTATTTGTAGATCATGAAAAGCATGCTTTATGTGATAGTTATATTGTTGAGTTTATTCATGAGGCTACTGAAAATTATTATGAGAGAGGAAAATGTGGTTGTAGAAGTTTTCATGGTACTGAAACACCTCTCTATGTGCTAAAAGTTTTGAAGTTACTCTTGTTTTATCTTTCTATGTCTGCCACTTTGTTCTTTGCCAATTTATTAGCATACTCGATACCTATGCATAGGAAGTGGGTTAGACTTAAATGTGTTTTGAATTTGCTTCTTGATGCTCTCTTTTACTTCAATTCATATTTCTTATGTGAGCATCCTCTCAAACTATCATGCCTAACTTAAAGGCGTTAAAGAAAAGTACTTATTGGGAGATAACCCAAAAGTTTTAGATGAGACTTGGAGGTTATTACTACTTCAGTAATAACCGCTCCTTATCCTTTTTTATTTGGATTTTGTGCCAAGAGTAACCTCTAATGAGAGAGAAGTAATGGTTGGGAAAGTTGCTGTCCCAAAACAGATTTCTGAGCTTCACCGTAATGATTCGTGTAAAATCTCTATACATCCTTTTTAGGCGTGAATGTTTGTGCTTCTTCCCCAGATTGTTATCTAACTTTCATTAGATCAACACTTTTCGATTTGAGCAACAGAAGGTCTACGAAAAAATTCGTCTTTACCTGCTGGTCTGTTTTGACAGATTTCTGCCTTTATTTGCATTTGCTTCTTGTTGGTTCCTTTTTGAGTTCTTTTGGGGAATTGAGCTTTCTGAGGGAAGTGCTACAGTAGCTTGTGTTTTATTGGAAGTTTTATTGGTGTTAGAACTAAACCTAAAGACTTATTATCTTGAGTGCACTAATGTTGCTAATAAAGATTGTGTGAAGTTTTGTATGAAGGAAAAATTTCAGGTGTATGGAAGGAATGAGTAATGAGATGAAGGATGTACTAAAGCTCTAGCTTGGGGATGCCACACGTGTCACCCCAAGAAATATCCAAGAAGTACAAGCGTCAAAGCTTGGGATGCCCAAGGCATCCCCTTCTTCATCAATAAAAATCCAAGGTTTCTTCCAAACGCTTCACTTTTATTGTTTCATGCACAGCTGTGTTGTTCTTGGAGCGTCTTCTTTTTCGTTTCCATTTTGGTTTTTCGTTTGCTTTGTTTTCTTAGTTTGCTGAATAAATTGATTGGACCAACTCTTTCATACATTGGTTTTCAAATAGTTTGGTTTGGATTGGAAAAGAGTAGGAAAGTTCATGCTGAAGTGGTAAAGAGAGCTTGTTTTTGACTGTGGCCTATGCTTCATCGTGCCATGCTTGATATTGTTTTGGATTTATGCTTAGTATTCTTTGCTGTAGCATGAATTGTTATAAATAATTGAGATTGCTCAATGTGCCTTGGATGAATCATGTGTTGTTTTAGCATATTAAAGCATAGTATTGTGGTATTCTCCTTTGATGCTTTATTTGGGTTGACTTGGCACATGCTCACACCATGTTATGACTATCCCAAGTCACCATAGCCTTTATGATCCTTTAGTTTTTAACTCTTAGTATCACTTTATGCTTTGATCAATGATGTTTTGTCGCTTTGCATGATTATGGCCATTATTGCTCTCTTAGTTTGTCTCTCCCAGTCTTTTGCTAGCCTCCACAACCAAGTATGAGTTCCACTAATGCATCCAACTCCCTAAACCAAGTTATTCCAAAGAGTCCACCATACCTACCTACTAGCATATGCTATTCCAAGTATATTCATGTTTTTATCTACCTTCCGAATTAAACTTGTTATGATAAAACTAGTGATTAAAGCTCTCACGAACTTGATGGCACACTTTACTTTTCTTGCCCTTAATAAACTTGAACCATTGTGTCGTCTATGTTGTATATGCTTGCACTTATTTGTTGGGGATTAGCAGAACCATGTTGTCATGGGGAACGCTTTCAACATTGCACTTGTACTTTGTACCTAGTTGATATCATGCTCTTTTGTCTATGGATGTCGTCGGTGTGAAATGAAAGGGGAGCTTGTAAGTCCATGGAGTTATGGATATGTGTTAGAGAAACACCTGGGCCGCTGGTCTAATCCATGCTGACATGGTGGAAACCTGTAGCGTAACCATAATGAGCTGTCTATGAAGTATTCTTCTTATAAAATAGAGTCCTATATTGAGAAAAAAAAGAGAAAAAGAGAAAAAAGGAGATTATGAAAAGAGGAAAGAGAGAAAAAAGCACCATATTCCCATGGTAAAGAAGAAGATTGCTGAGATGCTCGTTATCTGCTTGCCTTGTCATTTTGATATCGGGATTCTTCCATATCATCGGGCAAGGGGTACCCCGTTGTTCTCAATGATACACATGTACTTACGATGACAAGAACTTACCGGTGACTAAACTTGAATAGCATGAGGAGTGGCCCTCGAATTCAAGGGACATGAGATTTCCAACTTATACTTTGTCAAGCATATACTTCATAGTTTGTTCACTTTAACCTTAACCACTTCAAGATGCTTATGATAGGGGCAATGAGAGCTGAAAGCTATTAAGTACCATAATTTTTGGAAGCTCTTTAGGAGACTTGAATCCCTACTTCCTTCTATGAAGGCCTTTCTTCCACTATATATATTGACTTTCTTCCACTATATATATTGAGTCTCCACCTTCTACCTTTATGCACTTACTTTGAGAGCATAGTGGCAATTCTTAGTTCTGTGTGAATTGTCCCAAGACTTGTTGATTGATGCATAACTTGATATTGCTTGGTTTAAACTATTTGTATCTAGTCACTCTTATGAACTTTGAAGGTGTCCTATGCATTATATTTGATACTCTATGAGGGACAAGCTGAATGCCACTATGCTATGTTTTCTTTATGTGAAACAAACAAACGTTTTGCAAAGCATTGTTTCATGAATCTTTTGTTTGTGCCTTTTCATGTTGCATCATAGTTTCTTTGTCTTATTGCTAGAACTTTGTCTTTCATGTTATGATTGAAGTACTATGATCCCAGCTTTGAATGTTTTACAAATACTTTGATCAAGTCTTTGATGGTGCATGTCACCTCAAAAATTATTCTTTCTTTTTATCACTTACCTACTCGAGGACGAGCAGGAGTTAAGCTTGGCGATATTGATACGTTGCAAATGTATCCATAATTTTTGATGTTCCATGCTTGGTTTTATCTACTTTCTTATGTTTTGTCCACACTTTGGAGTACTTTTCATATGATTTCTTGGACTAACCTATTAACAAGAGCCATAGTGCCAGCTGCCTGTTTTCTACTGTTTTTGGTTCCAGGAAAGTCAGAGAATGAATATTCTCGGAATTGGACGGGACAAAAGCCAAAAATCCTATTTCACCAGAAGACTCCCGGAGCCAGAATATGAGACGGAGTGGGGCTAGGGCCCAGACACACCACTTGGCCGCGCGGGCTGGGCCTGGCTGCGCCAGGGGGTGGTCTGGCCGCCCCAGACACCCCCTCGGTCTCCCTCTTCGTCTATAAGATGCCTTCTATACTAAAAACTCAGGGGGGTTCGACGTTTCTCCAGAAGGAGTTCCGCTCCGCCGCCACCACTAGATTCCACGAAACAGCACCAGAAACTCCGTTCTGGCACCCTGCCGGGACGGGGAATTGGAGGAGATCATCACCATCATCATCATCATCATCGCTTCTCCATCGACCATCCATGTTCCCCCATCTATGAGGGAGTAATCCCCCGCTGTAGGCTATGGGGATGGTAGGGATTGGATGAGATCGTTCATGTAATGGCATCGAATTGTTAGGGCATGGTGCCTAGTATCTTTTATTAGTGTTGTTTGACTTTGTTGCAACTTGTTATGCTTAATTCTTGTCACTAGGGCCCGAGTGCCATGATTTCAGATATGGACATGTTATTGATTCATTATGATAGTATTGTTTATGGTCTTACCTGCAAGTTGTATACACACGTTGTTGTCCGGAACCAATGGCCCCGAAGTGACAGAAATCGGGATAACCAGAGGGAATGGCTTTGATGTGAGGATCACATGTGTTCATGGAGTGTTAATGCTTTGCTCCGGTGCTCTATTAAAAGGAGTACCTTAATTGCCAGTAGTTCCCTTGAGGCCCCGCTGCAAACGGGCTGGCAAGACAAAAGATGTTGTGCAAGTTCTCATTGCGAGCACGTATGACTATATATGGAACACATGCCTATGATTATCTAGTACTTGGATGCTTTATCTTATTTATTTGCAATTGCCCTATGTCTGTTTGCCATGTGAATTGTCTTGTCCATGCAACGCCCGTCCATCCATCCCTATGCCTACCGTGCTTGAATCCTACTATTTACTGCTATTGTTACTACTGTCTTTACTTTTACTATTGCTATTACTCTGTTGTTACTTTACTATTGCATTCATAAAACTGTTTCTACTGATAAACTGCTGTGAGCAAGATTGTTTCCAGCTGCAGCTGAATTGACAACTCATTTGTTAAGGCTTATAAATATTCTTTGGCTCCCCTTGTGTCGAATCAATAAATTGGGTTTCACTTCCCTCGAAAATACTACGATACACCCCTATACTTGTGGGTCATCAACGCATCAACTCTATCTATTGTAGATTTTACGTGGCTGTTAGGATTTTCGTGACAAAACTGTTTCTATCTACGAACTTCCAACCACAACATAGATACAATAGTTGTCACTACTATACCCCTTTCAGGGCCTTCCGTTGTAGATGCCATATCAACTACTGTGAGAGAGAGAGACACCCGCTAGCCACTTATACGGTACAAGCCGTATGTCGAGCGTGGAACCAGTCTCGCGTAGAATTACGTGTAAGGTCGGTCCGGACAGGTTCATCTCACAGTACTGCGATATAAACAAATACACGTGGGAAGGTAACAACTAGGGTATCAATGCCCACACTTTGCATGAGTCTATCCGTACTAGCATACTAACCATAGATCTAGGCTCTAATACCACTGTAAGGTTTCTGTAGCAGATAACAAAAAATTTAACTACGCGGAACACCCTGAATGCCCAAGGATCTATCTAGAGGTAATGCAATAACAGAGGAAGACATCGGCAATGTACCCCTGAAGATCGAGAGAGCGTTACGCTCATGCGGGAGCGTGGATAATGTAGTCGTACCCGTCCGACCTCAAGGTCACGAAGCTCCTCGCACGTCACCCCTTGTCCAGGTCCTTGTACGGCCCCACTGAGTTATCACATGCATAAGGTGCAATGCGACGACTCCTGAACTCCATGATCCCTGTGGGGTTGCGGAAGTAGACCCCCTGGCTGAATCACTGCAGCACAACGACGTGCCGCAGATGTGTCGACCTTTCACGGATAGTCCTCTCCCTGGGACCCTGCCACTACAAAGGCAACTAGAGAGAGGGGAATATTATTCCAACCAAAGGGAACAACTCAATTTATTGTGTGTTTTAATCCCACCCATAGGCACCTCTTATATGGGCTAAGGGAGGGGTGCCCTCCCTCTTAGGTGCCCCATATGGGACTAAAGATAAAGGAAAAATTGTAGGATTTTCGTCCAAGCCGGATGGGCCAAATCTCCATAGCCAAAAAATAAAAATAGCAAATCAGAAAAAAGGAGTTGCTGGCCGGGTAGGCCCTTGCCATGGCCCACCGTGCTCCCTCCATCTCCTTGGAATAGCAGCAGCACGGAGAGGCCCTAGGTGCGCCTCGTGGCCCCGGTGGCCCAGTATCAAGCGGCGGAGGGAGGTGACCTCCCCGGGTGGGCATGCGCCATGCCACGGCCCGTTGGTCATTGCTAGCTCGGGTGGCTGGGTTCCGCCCCGCGGTCCTGCGAGCCAGTAGGCCATCTGCGGCGGTAGACACTGGCTGCTGCCCAAGTGTGGCGGTAACTTATTTGCCACCCATGTGGGCCTGGGTTGTTTGTCCTTTTCTATTTTTGGTAGTGTTTCTTTTTAGACCAATTCTCTCCAGGGATTTGACCTAATAAGAAAGTTGCTTTATAAATTTGAATTTGAATATTTATTTATAATATATTAATTCAATATTAACATATAATAAATGTATATTCTAAGTTGCCATTTATCTGAAACTCCTTTCGGCCTTTTCCTTTCCTTCTTTCTCCGGACAACTTCGGATCTCTACGGAATTATTCCGATTTCTCTCTCTTTCATGATTCCATCTAGCAGGACCACATACAAGTGTCGTATCACCCTTAAGCGTGTTTTTCCCTATGGTTCGGGAATTCTATACACATGATCCATATCAATGATCAATAGAGCGATCGGGATGCCCATGTTGACCCATATGCACTCCACGAATCTCCATCGTGTTGAACATGTAACGCTATATCCAATTCCCTTGTTCATGATATAAGACTTGTCCGAGATTTGATCATCAGTATCACGATACCTTGTTCAATCTTGTTTCCAACAAGTACTGTTTTACTCGTTCCTGTGAAATACCATCCCCATGACCTAGTCATGTGTTGCGCAACATGGATGTAATTCACTGAGCGGGCCCAGTTGTATCTCCCCGTCACACAGGAGAACATTTCCCGATCTTGAAGCATATTGCCTCTACATGCTCCTTCGAATACCCAACGTTTACCTTTATAGCCACCCTATCACGAGATAACTGTTGATACAGTCAAAGCATCCTTCGGTAACAGTGATTGATATGATCTCACGGTCTAAGGATTATGATAATCTATTTCTCACAATTGCAACGTGAACTAAGTGACATGATCGTGTTGCAACAATCATTGGTGGGAAGTGTCCATCACATCATTCCAGATGATATGACTTCATTGTTAGTGACTTTCGTTTAGCCCATGATAAGGAAACCTTGATCATAGTCTCCCAAATGAACTAGTGAATAGAGGCTACTAGGAACCTAGGTTTGTTTGTATACCACACCTTTATCAATGTTTCTTCTTGATACAGTTATAGCATGATATAAAACTATTTTAAACTAATGAGATATGACAATAATACCCTTTAAGTATTTTCCTCTAGGGCATATCTCCTTCAGAAAAACTCCGCCGCCGCTTTTCAGCCGCGGCCACACACACACAAAGCCCAAAATGCAGCCGCCCTCCCAAGCCGCCACCGTTGTCGTAGCTTGCTGAGCCACCGCAGACAACCAAAACCAAAACCCCTACAAATAACTTACCGATCCCATGGCATCCTCATCCTCGATGGTGACCCTGTCCACGTACTTGGGCCCTCCTCCATCTCTCAAGCTCACCCATGACAACTTGTTGTTCTGGAAGTTGCTCGTGTTCCCTCCCATGTGGAGTGCATTTGTGGTCGGCCTACTCGATGGCACGGAATGACACAACGGAGAAAACCCTGGAGGCCCTAGATGGAAATGGGAAGAAACTCACTATGTCAAACCCAACATATGCAACCAAGGTGGCATGGTATCAGCATCTCTAGGGGTGGCTCAACAACTTGCTATCCTTGGATATTCTTGTGCATGTTCTGGATAAATCGTGCACCACTGAAACCTAGGCCACGATCTCCGCCATGTTTCCCTCTGCATCCATGTCGAAGATCTCTCATCTGTGGACTACTCTCAACAACACAAAGAAGAGGGAGATGACTGCTAAAAACATCTCACCAAGATGATCGGTTTCTGTTCTGAACTTGCTGCTGCTTGGAAAATCATTGATGCTGAACATATGGTTAGCTACCTCATCAATGGTCTAGATGGTTGATGGCTCTAAAATATAGCCATCTACGTCCACATTTAAAATGGATATTAATCATATTTTTAGTGAAATATTTCTCTAAACCCTGCCACTAATGCTACTAGTCAGAGGGGTATGCAATCCTTTGTTCTTGTATTTTTCCTGCGCAGATAATGTCGTTTAAAGGAGGGAATCACTATATTAAAGTCAAAGATTCAAGATTTCCAACAACCATAAGAAACCAGGAGCCATCCAACGAAGGCAGACGCCGTAACGACCAACTATACGGCCGGAGCAAAAATTCCGACCATATAGCTCCGGTCGTATAGTTGGCACCACCACTGTTAGGTCAAACAAAACAAAACAACTTTCATGAAGGGGTGAGCCAGGTATAGGGAGTATGAGTGATGACTGATCTGCAGGTTGGGATCTCCAGTGACAGAAGGGGTAGTAGGGCTATATGTGAGAGATTTTCATGGGATTAACGGTGACATCACTATGCATATCATTAGTTCTCTTTCTTCTATGGATGAGACTAGTAGGTTATTGCTATAAGCGGTTGCGGAGGCAATAGAAATTATGGATGGACTGCCCACATATAATTTATCTTGCTCTAACAAGTACACGCATACTTTATTTCTATCTTTTATTTCCATCAGATGTTTTTGCATAGCTATAGGTGAAACCGAACGTCCTATGCCCTCTCTTTCCATCATCGGCAACAACAAAAAGACGCAAGCTACTGGTCCGGTAAAAACAAAAAAGGAATTCTAAAAACTCCCGAAGGTCCGTGAAAGTAACTTCACTACACATTCGCCTCCCATGGATTCGATAACCTAGGTCTACTACGGAAAAAGAGCTATACTACATCCGTAATCCGGATCGAAGGTATCAACCCTTTTTCTGGCACCGTTGCTGGGGAAGCAATAGCTACCCTGGTGATGTTATTAGGAACCTTGCTAGTTTTAATTCTTGCTTTTAATTTCATTAGTTTGCTTTCAGTCTTTATTTGATAAACCAAACAAATTAGCTAGTTTTTAAATTCTTGTTTTTACTGTTATAATTTTTAATCTAACAAAACCCAAAAACATAGGAAGTATGCCCGAAAAGAAGCTTGGGGAGTTTGCTACTCCCAATAATGATTATTTGCGTACTCCTATTACTCCGCCAACAATCGCTGCTGATGACTATGAAATTAAGCCCCATTACTTAAGTTTAGTTCAACAAAATCAATTTGGAGGCTCTGCTATTGAAGATGCAGGTATGCACTTAAATACTTTCACTGAAATATGTGATATGATGCGTATAAAAGACGTTGACCCTGATGCGGTCAAATTATGTCTATTTCCTTTCTCTCTAAGAGGGAGAACTAAAGAATGGTTGCTATCTTTGCCTAAAAATACTATTACATCATGGGTGGGATGTACTTCTTTATTTATGACTAAATTTTTCCCACCTACAAAGACTATGCAACTTCGATCTAATATTACTGGTTTTACACAGGAAGAGCGTTAGCCACTAGCGCTTACATGGGAAAGGATGAAAGAATGCGTAAGAACTGTCCTTGTCATGGGATGGAAGATTGGTTAATCCTCCATTTATTTTATAATGATCTTAATCCTGTGTCTAAGTCTATGCTTGATACTGCAGCTGGAGGAACATTTATGGGTAAACATATTACCGAAGCAAAGCAGCTGCTAGACAATATGCAAGACAACCATGCCCAATGGCATGTGGAAAGATCAAACACGAAGAAGGTGAACTCTATCGCACCACAAGAGCACGAAGATCTCAATGCTAAGTTGGATGAGCTCATACTAACCATAAAAGGTAAGGAAACTCAGGTAAGAGCCACCCCCGAAACAAACATAGAAGAAATAGACTTCATAGCTCGTAATGATTATAATCCTGCTTGGAATAAGAGTTACAATCCTAACTTTCAGAAACATTATGCTAGTCCTACAAGTAACTCTCATAATTATATGGGAACTAGTAATGGTAGTATCCAAGAAATGCTTAAGTCTTTCATAGACTCACAAAATGAGCAAAATAATATTCTAGTCAAAATTACAGAGAACCATGATGCTATGCTTGGTATTATCTAACCAAGCTGTTAGTTTGAGAAATGATTTGCAGGCCTTTTAAGAAAGAACAAGGATCGTTGAGGAACAACTAGGTAAGATAACTGAGAGTCAAACTCTCATTCTAGCTAAATTTGCAGGTAAAGTTGAGCCCAATCATGTTGAAGAACTCAAAATGATGAGGATCCAAAGGGAGGAGCCTGGAGAACTTGATTGTAGTAATGCCCCTTCACCAAGGTACACTATCGAAGATCTCGTAAAGAGGATCCACGCCAAAATTCCGGTAAGTGAAGGTAATGATGAAGCCATGTATCAATACTTTGTTGATCAAGTAGCAATTAAGGTACGTGAGCTTGAAGAGGAATATAAGAAAATCGCTGAAAAGTTACCTGTTAAACTAAATGACATATTTGAGCCTACTATTAAGATAAAGATTGGAACCAATGAGATAGTTGCACTTTGTGATCTAGGTGCAAGCGTCTCAACAATTATAAATAGTCTTTTTAACAAGTTAAATCTTGGATCCTTTGAAATTACTGTATTAAAATTGCACCTAGTAGATTCTACCTGCAAACAAGCTGTAGGGATTAAGGAGAACACTTTAGTTTATATCAAAGGCTGTCCTGCTCTCATTGATTTGGTTATTGTTGACATGCCTGAAGATACTGTTGCTCCTATGATACCAGGACATCCTTTCTTGAGAACTTTAAAGGCTTTAATTAACCTTCATAAAGGGAACGTGAAGTTGGAATTGGCTTCACATGATCTTTTTATTATTCATTTCTCCAGGAAGAAGAAATCCAAACATGACGAGAAGGAGACCATCACTTTGAAGGCCAATTGCTTTGGAGTGGGTGTTCCACTCATCTGGCCCAAGTGAGTATCATTAAGGTCAAGCTATTAACCATAAAAAGGCGCTCTATGGGAGGCAACCCATGTTAAATTAAGGTTTGAGTTAAGTTTTTAGTTTTTGTTTAATAAAGAGTGCTAGAAAACTCCATTTGAGGAGAAGAAATTCGGTAGTACTTAAAATTCCGCATTATTCATGCTATTGTTGGTCGACAATATTTACTATCAATTTTCTGTCAAAAATAAGGTATATCGCTAAGTTACAAGAAAAAATAGTTTACGAAGAAACATAAATTTTATGATGCACACAGACAGTTTAACGACCAACTATATGCTAGGAATAAAAATTTCGGCCATATAGTTCCGGTCGTATAGTTATCTTTACCATCGAATTTTTTTCTACAATATGTACTGAGAGTTTAGCGACCAACTATACGACGGGAATAAAACTTCCGGCCGTATAGTTCCGGTCGTATAGATATCAATGCCTCCATACAATTTCTTTTCATATATACTGGGAGTTTAACGACAAACTATACGGCGAGAATAAAAAATTTCGGTCGTATAGTTCCGGTCGGATAGATATCTATGCCTTTGTAAATTTTCTTTCACAGGGACTGATAGTTTAACGACCAACTATATGGCCGGAACATTTTGTTCCGCCCGTATAGTTGCGCCCGTATAGCTGCGCCGCAAGAAGGAAGACCTAATATTTTGGCAGAACACCAACTATATGGCCGGAACGCATGTTCCGCCCGTATAGTTGCGTCCGACCACAAAATCGCATGGGAAGGTACTCCCAACTCCAAAACTTCAATCCTTTTTCTTTCTTCTACCTCCAAACTCTCTCGAAACCTCAAGTGATCTATGGTATGTTTCTCCTCCGATCCTCCATTTACTTTTTGCAAATTCATCTTCGATCTATTGTCATTATAAATCGAGGGTGAGACCTACTATGAACCAATTGCCATGATTTTCTTGCCTAGATTATTATCTTGAGGAGATTCTTTAGTGTGTTTAGATGAGGAATATATTATACTTACTGTTGTTGGATCAAAAAGTTTTATTTTTGCCTTTCTTCAATGTTTTAGAAGATGAACACAAGCAGCCAAACTCGTGCTCATGCCACCGCTAGCGCTTCTCGGGCGATCACCCAGGAACGCATGGGGATACGGTTCAGGGATGAGGCCCATCGTGAACGCTTCAACAAGATCAAGAACCGTGAAGTGAAGGCCACCAAGTGGGTTTGCCCCATTATATTGAACCAACTCGGTATTTCTAATGACTTTAATTTACTTTGTAATTGAGCTAGCCTGCAAAACTTTGTGTACAATGATGTACCAACTTATCGCCGCTTAACCATTGAATTCCTAAGTTCGTTGCAAAGCACCGTTAAACTGTGTCAAGGAGAGGATACTATTTCTTTCCCTATGATGAAAACAACTACACTTTAACATTAGATGAATGGTGCACATGCTTTAATTTACCAAACAATGATGTTCATGCTTTACACGCATCCTTTACTGGCTTAATTCCTTCCCCTGATCAATACTATAATGGAATGAGCTTCACTAGTAGAGTGAACAAGGGGAAGAATATTCAACATCCTGCAATTCGCTATTTGTTCTATGTTATTGCTAACATCTTGCAGGCATGTAATGAGTTCACAAGACTCAACGAGGAGAACATTCTAGTCCTTGCAAAGGCTGCTTACATCAACTGCAACCTGTCACTCAACTTGGGCGCCATCCTTGTGCGCTACCTAGAGAACCAAGCCTCCCAAAGCCAAGGGCCAATCATAGGAGGAGGCGTCATCACCGTGCTTGCCACTGCCCTAGACATCGATCTAGGTGAGTTGCAACCTGTACTAGGTGAGACACGTGTTGATTTCTCCACCTTGAGGGCCTGTGGAATGCTCACTAGGAGAGGTGGTGTTTATTACCTGCATATTGCTGGAGCTGGGCCTATCTACCCCGCTCCTTTGCCTAATGGTCTTTTCTCTATCGAGGAAGGACATTTTCTATATGATTCGCAGAGTGAGCAGCACAAACCCGATGAAGAAATTCTTGAAGAGGATGGGGACCAAGAGGAGGAGCAAGAAGTTCTTCACCAAGAGGAGCAGCCACAAACCCGGTTCGCCACATACCTAGATTTCCAAGGACTTGGAGGGACCGTGGAGAGGATGCACAACCTCTCTTTGAACCTCCGAGAGTCAACAAGTAACCTCTCAACTCAATTTGTGAACAGGAGTAACGACTTTGTCCCGCCACCACAATGATTTGAAGGGCTTGCAAAAGCCTAAGCTTGGGGAAGTTTCCTCATGTATCTTTATTTGGCGCTCATTTTCTTTTATTTCTTTTGAGGTTACATTTTTATTTGAGTTTATAAGCACTCGTGTTGGTTTCCCCAACACTTTTTCTTTAGTTCTTTTTATTTTGCTTTCGAAATTTCCTAGCCAAGATTTGCCGCATATTTTCTATTATTTAAATTCCCTCTCTTGAAAATCACAAAAATATTTCTCCATTTTTCTTTATTTTCCCTCTTTCTTTTCTTTCTACCTCGAGGTCTTCATATATTTGCAGGAGAGTGATCGACTTAGAGTTTCCAAGAAACAAATAAAAAAGGAAGAGAGAAGTGGAACCAAACATGAGAGGTATGCCTTATGACTCCCCACTTTTGAAGTTTGAGAAACCCATGCTAGTTAGTAGTAAATGTTGAGATATTATATTGGTGGAGTGAGTCTTTGTATCAAAGTAATATTGTCGTTTGCATGGGTATTTAATTGGGCTCATTTTGTTCCAGCTCTCGTAATTAGCCAAGTCTTGCCTAAAAATTGCTAAAAAATTGTAATAAGAAAAAGTCTCACAATTGAAGGCTCGGGTGTTGTAGTGCTTAGTCTTGAAGGTTTATTTCTAGAGACACTCGACACCACTGAAAATGTTGATTGACTTGATAGCTCTCTTTGAAAGGATTTATTCGATTGCATTAATGTTTAGCGGTTTTTCTGAGCATGCCAAAGTTTGACTTGTTAATCATAATAATGATATAGCTTTACACGTGTCAAACTTCATGGGATGCCAACAACTCTGCTGGCCTACGAATGATCTTCATAGAGGAAACTCCTAGATTTCGGCTATGAGTTGATTAAACACTTGTAGCAGCAATGCTATAGTGGGTAAGATTCTTGGCACTCCCAGGTAGTTGTAATCATGATGGAATCACTACTCTAGCTATTATGAGTAATCATTATGCAAAAGGAACAAAAACCTTAGTGATGCCACGAGTGTCCATCACGGCTCGATAAACTAATAAAAATCTTTGGCATGCTCTCAATTACTTAAAAATAAAAATTATTGAAGGACAATTAATAGAAAAGTAGTGCTTGCAAAGTCTTGATTCATTGATATGGGAGAATTGAGATACTCTAGTATATATGATTTTCATGACAACTCTCACACTCTTAATTTACATGATTATACTTTACTGTTCAAAGGCAAGCCTATGAGTTGATTACTTGACATGGAATAAAATTTACTCAATTGAATCATCCATGTTTACAATAATTTTGCTGCGCTATAAGGATGCATGAAAACCGTATGATATGATTGCCATTACTCTATCTATGCTGAAGTTTTTCAGATTTATGAAATGGAGGAAACATGAGACTATTAATCATGAGTAAGATCACCATCTCGTTTTTTCAGTTTAAATGTTGAGTTCCTTTTTGATTTTGGTTTTCTTGCTCAGGACGATCAAGTTTAAGCTTGGGAGGTTGATGGTTCTGAAATATAGCCATCTACGTTCATATTTAAACTGGATATTAATCATATTTTTTATGAAATATCTCTCTAAACCCTGCAACTAATGCTAATATTCAGAGAGGTATGCAATCCTTTGTTCTTGTGCTTTTCCTACGCAGATAATGTCGTTTAAAGGAGGAATCACTACATTAAAGTCAAAGATACAAGATTTCCAACAACCAGAAGAAACCAGGAGCCGTCCAACTAAGGCAGACGCCATAACGACCAACTATACGGCCGGAGCAGAAATTCTGACCGTATAGCTCCGGCCGTATAGTTGGCGCCGCCACCGTTGGATCAAACAGAACAACTTTCATGAAGGGACCCCTGTATAAAGAAGCCTCAGGCCGACGAGAAAACAACGCTCGCTCCACCCCAAAGAAGCCAGACTCCGCCAGAAAGCCGCCTCAGATCTCCAAACCCTTCTCCATCTCCATAGCCATCTTCCACCACTTGTAATAGTAGATCTCTTCTCTGATTGGCGACATTGTAAGACTATTGCTATCGATCTTACGATTTCATTACAATGTTTGTGATTGTTGATCTCATCTCTATGTGTGAGTAATTCTCCTTGGGCTAAGGGCTTCGGCCTAGCCATGTAGAAACTGTGCATGTTATTTATCATAGATGAGAGCGTGTATTAGTTTGTATGACATGATGATTATTGTATCCTCTCTTGCCTCAATCAAAGGACTTGTCAGGTACCCAAGACCCTGAGGGTAGAGCCAGGTATAGGGAGTATGAGTGATGACTGATCTGCATGTTGGGAACCCCAGTGACAGAAGGGGTAGTATGGATGTATGTGAGGGATTTGCTTGGGATTAACAGTGACATCACTATACATATCATTAGTTCTCTTTCTTCTATGGATGAGACTAGTAGGTTATTTCTATAAGTGGTTGTGGAGGAAATAGCAATTATGGATGCAATGGCCACATATAATTTATCTTGCTCTAACAAGTACACGCATATTTTATTTCTATCTTTTATTTCCATCAGATGTTTTTGCACAGCTACAGGTGAAACCGAACGCCCTAGGCAACAACAAAAAGATGCAAGCTACTGGTTCGGTAAAAACACAAAAGGAATTCTAAAACTCCCAAAGGTCCATTAAAGTAACTTCACTACGCATTCGTATCCCGTGGATTTGATAACCTAGGTCTACGAGGGAAAAAGAGCTATACTACATCCGTAATCCGGATTAAAGGTATCAATGGTGCCTATAATTCTCTAGTCCATAAGGTCAATGCCATGCCTGATATTTCTTTTGATGATGTTATGAATCATATTAATGCATATGACATGCGGCTGACTTTCCTAGTTGACACTGACTCGGAGGTCAGTTCCTTTCTGTCCTCTTCCAATCTCAACAGCCACTCTTGTGGTGTCTCTCCTGACTGTGGTCGTGATGATGATAGGCCCTACAATGACATGCCCCGTGATGAAGGTGTCATATCCATAGGATCTAGGGTCCTCGGATACCTCCTGAATAAGCTGCCATGAAGATCTCTTCCTAGGGGCTAGGTGTTCATGACACGTGAAGCCTAAGCGCCCTAGCTAGCCGCTTGTTCTGATAGAGGATAGAAGTGACATATAGGACTCTAAAGCCTAGGGCACTAGGCCTCAGAGTAGCTCGGCCACGTGAGGACCGCATAGGGGAGCCTCTCCGAGTTGTACTCATATAGTCCATGCCCTGCCGCGTGGCCATGCGACACAGCCGCATGCTTTTCTGACCCGTGTGGTGTCCCCTTGCCCTTATAAAAGCAGGCCCGAGTCGGTCAATAGATAAGGGAAGAGTGAGCTTGCTAGAGCCTTCCTTTGGAAGTAACTAGTGTAATTGTGATTATCCACCAGATAGTTGATAGTTGTAGGACGCAGGGATCCGCACATTGTGGACCTGAACGTGGGTAAAAAACCGTGTCTCTGTGTGTATTCGTCTAGCTTGTTGATCAAGCTCCCTGGATGTTGCACCCCTGGCCGAACTAACAAAGGGGATCAACCATCCCTGGTGTCGAAGATCAAGACATGACGGAAGGGTGATGTGATGATGGGCGCCATGATGAGGGGCGCCGCGATAAGGGGCACATTGATGATGGGTGCCATGATTATAGGCACTGTGATAATGATAGACACTGATATTGAGGTGTCCAAGGGTGTCACAGTCGTGACCGTGCTCGTACTCACTTCATTGATATACGTTGCCAAATTTGCAAGATCTATGGTCACCCTGCGAGTGACTATTGGTGGCATTATCGTGATGACTCTGATGATGACTGTGATCGGGATGACAAGGCCATTCATGCTTCTACCTATGGCATTGATACAAACTGGTACTCTAAAATGGGAGCCACCAATCATGTCGCTGGAGCACTGAACAAGCTCACCATTCATGACAAGTACCAGGGACGTGACCGTGTGCATACTACATACGAAATGGTATGTATGTCTATCATCCAAACTGATAATTCAATATTGCATACCCTTAATAGTTCATTGCATCTTAAGAATATTCTTCACGTTTCTAGTGCATCTAAAAAATTGATGTTTGTTCAGAAACTCACATTTAATAATAATGATTTTCTTGAGTTTCACCCATACTTCTTTTTTTACCAAGGGCATGGCCACTAGAAGAATCCTGTTTAAAGGCCCTTATCATGATGGTATGTACCCATTAGTGCCTTTCTCTACTGGGTCTTCCAAGAAAGTTTTCAGTATATTAAAGTTGTCATCCTCTACATGCAAATGCCTCCTAGGACATCCATCATCCTTCGTGGTGCAACAAATTGTTAGGAAACATAAACTCTCTTATTCGCTAGAAATAAATCCATTGTTTGTATACTAGTGTATCCATTGTTTCTTTGGAATAAGTGTTTTCTAACAGGGTCCATCACCTACATCTGTTAGCAAATATTCATACTATGTAAGCTTTATTGATGACTTTAGCAAGTTTACATGGGTATATCTTCTTAAGAATCACTCTGATGTCTATCAAGTTTTTCTTAATTTTTAGCAGCTCGTTGAACATAAATTTGATAGGAAAATAATTACTATGCAAATTTATTGCGGTGGTGAATATGAAAAACTTAATAGTTTCTTTAAGAAGGTTTGCATTACTCATCATATTTTTTGTCCTCATGCTCACCAACAAAATGTTCTGTTGAACGCAAATTCCTTCACATTGTTGAAGTTGGTCTTGCTTTGCTTGCCAATGTCTCCATGCCACTCAAATTCTGGGACGAAGCTTTTCTTACAGCCACTTCTTCCTAGCAAAGTGATAAATTTTTACACCCGTGTTGAGCATCTTCTTAGTACCCCACCAAATTATGAGTCTTTGTATATTTTTACTTACACTACAAAAATACCTCCATACCTGACGGATTTTTGGGGCGGCATAAGCGAAAAGAACCGGCAAAAGTTGCTTAGGCGGCGGCTGGCCTGTCGCGGCACCATTTTGTCATGGCGGCCACTTATACATCATGACACACTAGATATCGAAGGATTATGGTGTCATGGTAGGTGGAACCCAAGAGCGGTGCTATTCCATGCCACACTTGGGAAACAGTGGCACTACCGCTTGCGTCGCGCAATTAAAGCGCCGAGTGAATTAGTCACAACGCTGGAGAGTGGTCAATCTCGCTCACTAGCATGGCCCACCACGAAGCCCGGACTTTATATCTTGCGCTCCTCTCACAAATCCCTCTCCGCGGATCTGCATCGGCGGCAACCGGCGGTGACACCACAATGGAGCCTCTAACGGGTGGTGGTTACGTAAGTTAATTATATATTGATTTTATTCTTGATCAATTTGCAAATTTACTTTTCAGATATCATCTTATATCTCATGAACACATTTTGGGTATTTCTCCTAGGATGACGTGGTGCCGCGCTGGATCTTTGATCCATCTTGAAATGGTGTCCCTATGAGATATCGTTACAAGAAAAGATGCTTGTGTGACAGATTACCGCACAGACTCGTGGCTTTCCATGGCAAGCACACCGGCCATAGGTTCCTCGGCTGCCACTTCAAAATGCAAAGTGTCCGTAGTTTTTAACAAAGGACCGACCGCACTCAAAGCAACTATAGCTTACGTTGGTCAAAATATGGAAGGAAACTAGAGACGGTGATCTATGCAATAGCTCTGAGACAAAGGAGTTCGAGAAGAATGCGAGGGAGCTAGTCAAATAAGAAATTGGACCTTCACTAAGAAGATGTATGCTATTTGTCTGAATCTTGCTATATCTCTAGAGCCTGCTAGAATTGCACTAGATGGCTTATCTCTGGATATTATTGATCATTAAGGATGTTATTATGTTCTGAAAACCATGTTTATTTGTTCAGCTGAAAGGTAAATTAGGCGCACCATTATGAGCTTATTGTGCACATGCAGTCCACTTGTTGAAGAGCCCATAAATCAAACCCTAACCAACCCTCATTTCTCCTTTTTATATAATATAAGCAACCATTCCTCCTCCTTCGAACTACCACGACACCACCGGTCTCCCCATTCCCCACATCGGGACTCAAACCCTAGATTTCACTAGTTGCGCCACGCGTGGACCAAGATCCACCATGCGTGGACCAAGCTCATCCGTACATGGTCGTCAAGGTGAGCGAAGCAGATCGTTGCGTGGCTGGACAAAGAAGATCGTCCACGCATGGTCGTCGCGCCAGCGGTGGGCGAAGCAGATCCGCACGTGATCGATGAAGCAGATTAGCGTGTGGTCACTAACGTTAGGATTTTGTTCAGGAATTCATAGAATAGCATAATATAGATGCTCTCAATAATTAGATTTAGTGTTTAGGAAATCTTCCATTTTTGTATTTTATTTTTGAAAAATTTTATATAATATGTGAGAAATATAAATATTAAAATAAATATTGTGTTAAAATGGATTCACAATAAATATTGCTAATATATATAAATAAATTGGAATATTCAAATTGCAATGAGATTAGCAACGTAAATCAATTATTGTTAATGTAATTAACTTTCAGTGATGCTGGACGGTGTAACACAACAAATAATGCATGGTTACGCGGCACTAAATTTCCATCGCCTACTGTAATATAATGTGGCGCATACTCTGTTGCGCCACAGAAGCGTTAGATCGGCAGATCACGTTGTGTCGTGCCAAAAAATCCACCGCCGTTTCCGAAACCCCGACGTGGTTATCCCTTGCAGCTTTTCTTTGCCGCGCCAGCACGAACGCAGTGACTAAGGTTGTGCCTTGGCATCTGTAAACGCCAGCACCAGGGTCCATGTCGCAGTGTTGTGTTTGCTGGCCAAACTTGTGTCCTTACAACAAAAACTAAACTTTCTTTCCGATCTATTCATGTTTGTTTTGGGGATATAGCCAACTTCACGTAAGATTTAAGTGTCTAGATACTTCCACTGGTCATGTCTATATTTCTCGATATGTATTGTTTGACAAACATGTCTTTTCTTTTGCATCTCTAAATCCTAATACTAGATCTCACCTTCGACATGATATTTTTCTTCTGCCATCTAACTCATCATCTATTCATGGGATGCAAATATTGATGACTATATTCAATTGCCTGTTGTACCTAATGTTTCTAATGATCATCCGACAAATGCAGAAATCATTGATGCAGCTAACAAAGTTGGGGAAGAATATAGTGCAACAGAAAATTCCTGCTGAAACCACCGAAGAAACTGCACACATTGAGGCAGAACATGTACCAGACATGGAAGAAACTAATGCTGAAAGTGAGGATGATTCTTATCCTTGCAGGTTCTAATGCTATCGGCATTGATCCCGAGGTGTATTCTCTTGTCGTGTCGCCTCCCGAGGCTAGTCCTCCCGCCTGCGCACGCATGTTGTCGCCATCGGCGTGGGACCCACTATCGCTGCGGCCTCGGTCCGCATCCCCGGCGTCCCGGCCCGCACGCTCACGTGCATCTAGTGACGCGTCCTCGGTGCCTCGATCTGCGTGCCCACGTGCATCTGGCGATGTGTCACGCTGCTACACGCCCCCCCCCCCCACGCTACACCAACGGCGCTCCGCGTCCCCCCTTTGTGCCCTAGCTCCCCTATTGATAATGTGGGAAGCGCTGATCCTAGTGAAGATTCTTCGCAGGGATCTTCTACACCTCCTACGCCTTCTTCTCCACCTGTGTTTTCTCCGCCAGCACCTCCTCCCGTGTTTGAGCCACGTACACGTCTATAAAAAGGTATAAAAACCCAAAGAATATATTGATGGCACTATTCAGTATGGCATGCTTACTTCTAAAGGTGAACCTAGCACTCTTGCTGAGGCTATTGAGGATTCTCATTGGCATCAAGGTATGAAAGTTGAGAATAATGCACAGATGGAGAATAAGACCTGGCACCTTGTCCCATCAAGTTCTATCCGCAATCTTATTGCCTACAAATGGGTCTATCGTGTTAAGAAAAATGATGATGGCACCATAGGCATGTATAAAGCACGTTATTTGCAAAAGGATTCAAACAAATATATGGCATTGACTTCGAAGATACCTTCAGTCTAGTTAAAAGCAGCAACTATCAGACTTATTCTCACTGTTGTTGTTTCTTGTGGCTGGATTTTGCGATAGCTAGATGTCAAGAACGTGTTTTTGCATGACATTTTGAAATAGGAGGTCTATATGAAACAACCCCCAGGTTTTGAAAACTCTCAAACTCCGCATTATATATGCAAGCTTGATAAGGCTCTCTATGGGCTCAAACAAGCTCCTCGAGCATGGTTTGCTAGACTAAGTACAAAGTTGCATGATCTTGGTTTTACTCCTTCCAAGGCTGATAATTCACTATTTCTTTACAACAAGTCCGGTATTACTATAATTTTTCTCATATATGTGGATGATGTCGCTCAGCATATGATGTTATTATTGCTCTTCTTCATGATCTCAGAGATAATTTTCCCTCAAGGATTTGGGCCCTCTTCACCTCTTATTGGGAATTGAGGTTAGGCAAGTTCATAATAGTTTATGTCTCACTCAATAAAAATATGTGCTGAGATTCTTGCTAAAGTTGGTATGATAAAGTGTACATCTTCACCTACACCCTTATCCTCCATTGAACCATTTTCCTTGGTTGGGGGTTCTCCTCTCGGCTCTGATGATACAAAACAATACATGAGCATTGTAGGCGCTCTACAATATTTGGCATTAACAGGTCCTAATATATCATTCTCAGTTAATAAGGTATGTCAGTTTTTGCATGCTCCTACAACTTCTCATTGGACAGTTGTAAAACAAATCCTCGGGTATGTAAAGGGAACTTTAAAGTTAGTCTCACGTTTCGATGATCACCTTCCTGTCTACTTAGTGCCTTTTCAAATGCAGACTAGACAAGTTGTCATGATGATATAAAATCTACTAGAGGTTTTTTCATATATATCCTTTATTTGGTCTAAATCCGATTTCCTGGAGTGCCAGAAAACAAGGCACAATGTCGAGGTCAAGTACTGAGGTTGAATATAAAGGTCTGGAAAATTCCATCGCTGAATTGATATGGGTAGAAGCACTACTTGATGAGCTTGGTGTTACACTTAAGGATAAACCATGCTTATGGTGTGATAATTGATGTGCAACCTATTTATCTGCTAATCCTGATTTTCATGCCAGGACAAAACATATTGAGATAGACTTTCGAGAACGTGTTGCCACCAAGATGCTTGGTATCCGGTTTATCTCTAGCAAGGATCATCTTGTTGATGGATTTACAAAGGCTCTCCTAGTGAAAAGTCTAGAAGAGTTTAGGCGTAATCTCAACCTCTCTGCAGGTTTAGATTAAGGGGGGTCTTAGATGTAAAACCTTGTACACATACGGTATAGAATAGTATTATACCCGAATGTGTACCTGTATGTATATGCCACGGCTAGGGCTTTTCCAGCCCGATATAACACATACCCGAACTCTCCAACGAGGGTACCTGTATGTATATGCCACCGCCTACTACGATTCACATGAACGAGAAAAATGGAATGAGGCGCTTCTGCGCTCCATGATTCGATTGAGCAGAAGGCTTATGCCTTCACGGATGACACCTAAGATTGGGCACCCGTGTAGTTCTTGGCTTCAACCTCTTTTCTTGTGCCTCACTCGAGACATTCTTGTAAATAACCTTACTTCCATTTAATCGATTCGCGGTGTGCCTACCTTTACCCTAAATAAGTAGTCAAACTGGACCGGGAGGCATAGAGCCATGGCATCGTAGCAATATCCACCTAACTTACCCCAAAAAAGAAATCATAAGTCACTATGAATAGTTGTGCAATTAGGTATCCTTCACAGTGAAATTGAACTTGGTGCTATTAATAGGGGGACGTTCCTTCTTTTTTCATAAGATGTGTAATGAAGTTGTTTATAGTCCACAAGGAAAATCTTCCCTAAGAATATGCACACTAAACATAATAAACCTCAAATGTGAGGCATGAGTGATCTGCAATATCTTTATCTCATATTTTTTCTATACACGTTATCGAACCTATCGCCGGAGACCTTGAGTATTAGAATTTAAAAGAAAATTGGGGGCAACTTTTTTTTTTGCCTCAAGAAGACTTTAGGAAGTACAAACTAGCCAAGCGACTTCCCAATACAAAAGCCTTAAACTGTATCAGAAAATTGTCATTACTCATGAATTTATGTTTTAGACTAATCATAGTCTTAACATGTCAATACAATGTATGTACTCCCTCCGTCCAGAAATAATTGACTAAAAAATGTATAGATACAGACAAACTCAAGTCAGTTATTTCTAGACGGAGGAAGTATTAAATTTTAAAAGATGTCTCAAAGCCGCCGGCTCTATGGCATTTCTAGGTTATAACTTCTTTTCAAGAATCTTAAAGTGCTTTTATATACTACTTTATAATTCCGTATGAATATATCGTGATATTGATTGTCAAAAAATAAATAATAATAATAATAATAAAGCCCCTCTTGTTTCGCAAAAAAAAAACCTCTAGAGATATTGTCACGGTAGTATGAGCTTCAACCGGTTTTCCTCCTATCAATTGCGCAGCCCTTTTCATGTTTTATAACATTTTGTGGTTGCTAAATTTTGCATTTTTCAAATACTCGGCCTAGTTGTGGTCATGGAAACATCTTCCGCTGGCATTCCTCATGACACACCATATCCCCGATGATAGTGGCATTGGAAAATGTTGCCAAGTGACAGCGATATGCAAGGTCTTTCTCTTCTCCTTCCATATGCTGCTGTGTAGAATATGCCTTGTGATGAGGCCATTGATATTTGTTCGTGACAGCTTGTATACGGCCGGGCATCGAAGGCATCTTTCTGCAGGTGCAGCCTGCATGCTGCTGCATCTTTGACTGCGTAGGGCGTACCACAGAACAACAGGTAATATTTCGCTGCAGCCTTCGGATTGCTCCCCCTGGTCAATTCCGATTCTTATGGTCGCTAGTTGATAAGCGCGCAACGAAATGCGGATTGCGAGATGTTCCTGTGCGCGCAAATATTTTGGAGTCCGAACGGGCAATTGGTTGAAACGTGGTAGCTTTTGGAAGGTTCGTGCCCATATTCCCACTTGATGGGTAGCTTGTGGACAATGTTGTCATTGGCTCTCTCACCATCGGGAGGGATCACTTCTTTGGTGGCCAAGAAACTAAGGAGCACGAGTTCTGCGTTTAATTCTGCATGTTGGGCTGTCAACGACGTACATCAGATGCCGTGCAACATGATGGCAGTGGTAGTGGATGTTCGTTTGACGATGAAGCTGAACCTGATTAGTTGAAGCTAATGTTACCCTTCTGAAGTTTAATTAGAGTGAATTCAACTTTTTATCCCCTAATTATGCATTTGTGACACTAATTACCCATCAAGTGAAAAAAAAACTGGATCACCCCCTTTAGAAGTTCCAATTCCTCATTTTCTAATGTGTGTCTATTGGACAAGGTGTAATGTGTTGACTAAATGTATGAGAAATTGAAAATATGGATACAAGAAGTATGTACATGATTATCGATCATTCCCTCCCATCTTTACACATTTTACCGCGTCTCCCGACATAATATCCCAGATCTATGTAACAAAGATAAGCAAAGTGCTAAATTAGAACAAAAATATGTTCAAAGGCTCTTAAATGAGAAATTTTGGTTTTAGTTCCACTAAATAGGATAATTAGTGTTACAAATGCACAAGTAGACGGTAAAAAGTGGAATTCACTCATCAATACCAGCATGGCGTCGAAGTTATGAGAATGAATTTCCAATCTTCACATGTTGCATCTCTAGCATGCATTGCATCAATCGAGGTCCATCCCTGTATTATCTTAGCATGAAACTATACCCGGTTTAGGGTTCGGTTGCCTATTCAGAGCATGTCTAGCAGACACCGCATATCTGGTCAATCCGGCAAAATATTGGTCTAAAAAGGGTTTAAAAAGGGTCCGAAGATTCCGTAAAAATCGTCAATACCGTAAAAAAAATTGCAGCTCTTCCATATCAATCCTCGTGTACTGCATATATTCAGTTTCAAAGGTTGTTTTTACAGTAAACTGCAAAGCGAGCAACGTTTCCCTCCACCAAAAATATACCACCAGCTGCTCCCATCTGGCTCCGGTGGCGCCACCGCCGCCCTCCGAAATCGATTCCATGGCGACGAGCCTCGATTTGGACATCAATTTTCTATTTATAACGAGTCTATTTAATTCTACGGGCTAGCAAGGTTTGTCTAGCGCTAATCGATCGAGCATCCTGCCTAGTTGCTTAGCTTGGCTGACAGCGTTCGCGCAGAGGGAGCTAGCTAGCTTTGTGACCTGCCTACTAGATTGCTTGGCCAGCAGTGTGCGCGCAGCGAGCGAGTGGCAGCTTGGCCGGCAGCCGTGTGCCACCTGTCTACTAGATTGCTTGGCCAGCAGCCTGCGCGCAGCGAGCGAGTGGCAGCTTGGCCGGCGGCCGGCACACGCCACGGCGGTGGCCGGGCATGGATCGTTCTAGTTCCACGGTCGGCGTGTGGGATCTATGTGTTTAGAAGGAGGACGATCGTATATTCTACCGAATATTCCGGTTTGCAGTATGAGTTTGCGAGATCTAGTCTGCGTTAGCCAGAAAAATAGGTTTATTGTTTACCGCGTACACATTTTGTAGTACGCGCGGTTGCAGTGTCTGCTAGAGATGGCCTTAGAGCAACTCTAGCACATACGGTAAATGCTCAAAACCGTAAAATAACCGCCAGTTTATAGTTTGCGTGAAAAAATTGTCATCGATGAGTCCCCATAAAACACGTCCGGCCTGTATTTACTTTTACAGTCCGCGCCACCGATCCTTACATACGAGGGTTGCGCAGCCAAACCGAGCGCAACCTATACTGCTAGACGCGTTTGTGCAGGACGAACATTTCAGCTCGCCCCTTTCCCGCTTCCGTGCCGCCACCGCCGATCTCCGCCCCACTCGCTTTCCAGCGCCGCCACCCACCAGATCTGTAAGCATGGACCCCGCCAAGCATGCGCCCACCGCCGGTGAGCTCACTCTGCCTCAAATCGTAGCCGCCGCCGCCGCTGGATTTGCCGCTGACATTCCCGCAACTAGATTTGTCGGCAGCGTCCCCGTCGCAGGATCTATTGCCCATGCCATTGCCAGCAACAGCAACGGCACAGAGAGGAAGCGGTTGGGCACCCACGCCGTCCCTAGAGCTCCAGTCCAGTCGCCGCTGGGTACCGCCATCACCCCCAAGCCCACTCTGTGTTCGCGTGCACTTGCTGCAGGGGACGGGAAGAAGGTGAAGCAGGTGGTGAACCGCGCCGCCTCCACCTATCGCGATGCCCCAAGCCGCGCCTCTGCCCAACCCGTTGCGCCACGCCAACCCGCGGCCAACATGTTCGACACCGGGGCAGAAGGTATGAACTCATTCCACCTGCCATGTGGTGCACGAATTAGGTAGATGCATACCAATTAATTTATCTCGCGATGTAACTATGATCCTCACGCGGCCACTGTGTCATACGTGGATCTTCTAAACGAGAGCGAAGTCGATATCACCGAGCAGCGGCTTCAGTTCGGTGCAGAGGATGAAGAGGTTGACAATGTGGAGGCTGAACTGGAGGAGATAGAGGAGGCGGTGTTCGATGCTTCCCAAGCGAAGACGACAAGGAAGAAGATAGCGGTGAACTACACCGAGGTTGAAGATACTTGCTTAGTCCGGGCATGGTCACAAGTGCCAAATGACATGGTGACCGACATGGACCATACAGGTAAGCGTTATTGGCAGCGCATCAAGGACAAGTTCTTCAAGCACATGCCTCGTGTTGCCCAACCGGTTGCCCACTCCAATCGATCTCTTCAAGTACGATGGTACGAGATAAAACCGGCGTGCAGCCATTGGGCCGCAGCTATGGAGCAAGTGCGCAACAATCTTTCAAGTGGTGATGGAATTGACGAATATGTGAGTGATTTGCTCATCTTATTAACATTACTATCTTGTTCATCTTGCGAAGATCTTGCTTATGTAATTTTAGGAGTGCATTGCCGGAGAGTGGTACAAGGAAATGAAGGGGTCCAACAAGAAAAGTTTTGCTTTTCAACATTGTTGGAAGTTGCTTGAGCACATTCCAAAGTGGACATTGAGATACCAAGAGGCACCACTGAAGAAATCCACGAAGGATATGGATGATGATAGTGATGATGAGGATGGAGGAAGGAACACATGGAAGTCGGAAGGTAACAAGAAGACGAAGCTGATGATGCAAGACAAGAAGATGGTCATGAAGCATTCAAGGTGGGAGAAAATCCACAATGATGCCATGTACAAGGCTCAACTAGAGGATAGGAGGCTCGTGATGGAGGATGCCAAGGTGGAGAAGGACATCATGATGATGGATACCACCAAGATGAGTGTGCAACAATTAGAGTTGCATGAGATAATGCTTGCAGACATCTTGGAGAATAGAAGGCTAGCGTGTCAAGGTGCTACTCCTTCGGCAAGTGGCCTAGGTGAGTCTCCAGTGAGTGGTGGTGATGGCCATGTTCACAATGAGCTCGGTGGCAACGACATTGCTTGATTCCCTTGCATACATCACGCTAGGATGTGCAACCTTTTGGTGTATGTCTTTGAATATTGCCTAATGATGTACTGGTCCCTGTGATCATGACGATATGATGTAAAATTATAAACTATTGCATCATTCGATTCGATATTGTTCATGTTCGTATGAAAATTATGATATCTCGCCATTTTTACATGTCTAAACCACCCGCGGAGCAGATCAGTGCCCTCAAACACGACCCGTGAAAAGGAATAAACAGGTCGTGTTTGAGGGTATTGATCTGCGTCGCGGGTTTTCGAATGGTAAATACCAGTACAGTCGCCTGTACTCGTATTTTATAATTCCGCATTTTACCGTATTCGTAGAGTTTCCTTAGGAACATGAAAGCATCCGAAGGCGCATACAAGAGGGTGGATTGGGGTACCACACCATATCCTCGCACATGTATAAAATACATATATGACACCTATGTATTATGTTAAGAATCCCTTAATCAAAACTTTTTGAAAAGTCTAGATTACGCTTGAACTTATCAAGACCTTCTACTAAAAGTGTCTTGGTGAAGCCATCAGCAATCTAATAATTTCTTGATATAAACCTAATGTCCAAACTTTTATTTCCAAACCTTTCTCTCACAAAGCAATAACCAATCTCTTTGTGAAAATTATATTTGCAGACAAGTATGTTGCCCCTAAAATGTGATTTTGGGACACCATAACCACGGTCCTTACTTCAATTTCAAGCCAAGTTCACCAAGTAGTGCTTCAACCCCAAACTATTCCGATGTAGCAATATGATCTAAAGTCTTGTACTTAGCCTTGGTGCTAGAACGTAACAAACACTCTAGGAAACTAAGTTTGATGAAATAAATAATGCAAAACCTCCAGTAGATTGTCTATCATCGAGACAACCCACTCAATCTTAGTATAAAATGATACTAAGAAGATTAAAAGATGACCTTTTGAATGCAATTCCATTCTTCATGGTTTCTTTGGCATATTTTAGAATTCCTTTGGCGGATGTCCAATGGGTTGTTGGTGCACAAAAATACTGACAAGCCTTGTTGACTGAAAGGAAAAATCTTTATGTGTCAAGTTTAGGTACTATAGGGCACTGAAAATACTTCTATATCACGTACTATCTTTATGGCCAAGAGTTATCTCTTCGATGAGATACAAATTTTTAGTGGAGGATAAAGATGTGGGTGTAGACTTGCAATTACTCATACCAACTGTACCAAACAAACCAGCAACATATTTTTTCATGTGTCACTATCTTTGTATTCCTAAAATTTAATGGACTTCAACACTTCACCTCTCCAAACTCACTTCTTCCAATCTTCTTCCTCCCAAATACCCCTTCGTCAGTTCAACTTGGAGGACTCCCATGGAGTCGTGGTGCTACGTTTCTGATTTTTGAAGCTGAGGAGATGTACTCTACTCCTCCCTGGGAGACCCAGGTGGGCGCCTGCTTGCCCTTATGGTTGGTCTTCTACTATATGCTATGATGAGACAGGTCTTCATCATATTACCATGCACGCCGACAGTATGCCTTTCAACCGACATGATGACCCACTGGCTTGGATGAAGGTTATGTGGTGTGTCACATCCCAAATTTTTCAAATTTTGGAATGTTAAATTAATAAACTAAGTTGATTGAACTGTTTTACTTTCTCGAAAATTCTCAAGAAAAAGAAACTTTTGATGACTTGTTTGAAATTTCTCAACCTTGTTTTAAATCATTTTATATATGAGTGGATCCACATGACTATCCAATTTTTTGTATTTTGTTTCAACCATTTGGATTCATAGTGCCATTTAAATATTAATCCAACCATGCTTGAAATATGTAAGAGATGGAATAAAATGAATTCCCCAATCATGGTGGAGCAATCTTTTGATATGGCCACTTACCTATTAAAGCCTTTTATGTGATTTCTTGGATTTAAATGTTTTATGAAGTCATGTTTCACAAGAGAGAGAAGATAATATGACTTCTTCATTTTTTATTTGGATTCTAAAATGGTTCGTCAATGACCATTTAAATTTATTGTGCTGGTGATTTTCTAAAAATGTTTGAATTGATTTGGGCAATTTTATAAAACCTGACTATTAAATATTGTCTACTTAACCATATCTTTAGGCGGGAAATTGGTGCTCATAAATTCAGTAGTGAGTATTATGGTACCATATATTATCTCTTTCTTCGATCTTTCCAAATAAATCTTGCTAGATTGAATATTTTTGATCTAGATTCTTTTGTCAAGGAGATAGCTAGAAAAAGAAATATCGACTAACAAATGGAGTGTGGTTTATTGTTCGAAAGACCAAGATGGATTAGGGATCCATGACCTTGAGGTCAAGAATATCACTCTATTAATTAAATGTCTTTTTAAACTACTTACAGAGGATGATGTATGGCAAACCTCCTAAGGAGTAAATATGTTGGCTCAAACGAGTTGTCTCAAGTGCTCTGAAAGCCAGAAGACTCGTATTTTTGGGCTAGCCTGATGGTTATAAAGAAACATTTCTTCCGTTTTGGCATATTTTCCATTACATATGGCTCTAAGATCCTTTTCTAGAAGAATAAGTGGCTTGAAAATGCTACACTCCGGAAACAATATTCAGCTTTGAAAGGACAAATGGCGTCGCCTGGTGTGGGGGTGAATAGTATTTTAAAATAATTACGGTTTAGGCTCTAATAAATGCGGAATAAAACTAACGTTTAATTTATCAAAACACAAAACCTAAAACCACTAGGTTAACTAAGTGCACCAACAACCTGTGTTAAGCAAGACAAACAACAAGGTGATAGCAAGATATAATACTTTAAGCACGATGACTATCACAATATAAATTGCATAAGTGAAGGGCTCGGATCAGAGATGACTGATGGACGCAGAGACGATGATTTTTATCCCGAAGTTCATTTCCAAATAAGTTACGTCTCTATTGGAGAGGTGAGTTGGCGCAATGCTCTCCGAACGCCGTAAATGGCTCACCTTGAGGTGTGGTGGCTCGATGCTGACCCAATGCCACACAAGGCCTCACCCCAAGATGTGAAGGCACACAACTCACTGACGCCACAAAAGGCTCATCCTATTCTCCCGAGTTTGCACCACAAAGTAGGGCACTCAATCCACTATGGGACACTTGAGGGTGGTCATCGAACCCATATAAGGCCTTGGGGCAATCTCCAAAACTCAATTGGAGGGCTCACAAGAAACACCACAAAGGCCACAAGCTTGAGAAATCTCCACAATAATTGGAGGTCCCAAGAACAATGCCACAAAAGGCCACAAGCTTGAGGAATCTCCACAACTCAACTGGAGGCCGCAAGAACTCACTACAAGTCCACACAAGTATCTAGGGTTCCAAGTACCCAAGAGTAACAAGCCCAAGAGCTTGAACTCGCCGAACCTCCGAGGAGAACTCAAACCTACGAACCAAATGCAAGAGGCAAGTCCTTCACTCTCAAATTCCACCAAATCTGCAAAAGCTATTAGGGGAATAAAAGAGGAAGAGCACAAGAGGAGAACACAAAACTCTCCAAGATCTAGATCTCAAGGATTTCTTCACAAAGAAGGGATTTGGTTTCGTAGGGTTGTAGATCTAGATCTCCTCTCTCAAATCCCTCAAAAAGATGCAAGAATCATAGGATGGGGAAGGGGAGAGTACAAGCTCTTCAAGGTCAACAATGGAGGAGAGAGAGAAAGCCAAAAAACCAAGAAAACATCTAACCCCATGATACATTGCAAATGTATCTATTATTTTTGATGTTCCATGCTTGGTTTTATCCACTTTCTTGTGTTTTGTTCCAACTTTGGAGTACTTTTCTTATGATTTCTTGGACTAACCTATTAACAAGAGCTACAGTGCCAGTTGCCTGTTTTCTGCTGTTTTTGGTTCCAGGAAGTTAGAAAATGAATATTCTCGGAATTGGACGGGACAAAAGCCAAAGTTACTATTTTCCCGGAAGACTCACGGAGCCAGAAGGAGAGTCGGAGAGGGGCCATAGGGTGGCCACACCACCCCTAGGCGCGGGTCCACCTAGGCCGCGCCAGGGCATGGTGTGGGCCCCCTGGCCGCCCACCGACCTTGCCCTCTGGCCTATAAGAAGCCTCCCGAGGCATAAACCCTAGATCGTCAACCAGAAATCCATGAAAAGTTCCGCTGCGTCGCCGCCACCGAAGGGGAGATTCGGGGGACAGAAAGTCTCTATTCCGGAACCTTGCCGGGACGGGGAATTGCCCCCGGAGCCATCACCATCGATCTCCACTACCATCTCCATCACCATTGCTGATTCCCATGATGAGGAGGGAGTAGTTCTCTCTCGAGGCTAAGGGTTCTACCGGTAGCTATGTGTTCATCTCTCTCTCTATGCATGATCATATTGTGATCATGAGCTTTGTAATCAAGTAGATCTACCTTGCTACTCAAGTGCTTTAATAGATCTCTGCTCTCCCCATGTGTGTGAAAGCGACAACGTGCACACCATGGTGGCACTTAGGCTAGAGATTACAAATACTTGTTATCAGTTATATTTGGAGTTGGATTTCTCTATGAAATTGTGGTGTTTGTTGGACTCATCTAGTACTCAAGGTGACAGTGTGGGGTTTTCTAGATGGGAAAGGCTTACTTTGAGGAGTGATGTTATAGCCCTACCGTTGATTAGAGTGTCCAACCGGAGAGTAGTTAAAAGTAGTATCATGAAGATAATATATTTATGAGAGAGTGTTCACTAGTGAAAGTATGATCCCTAGGTCTTGTTTCTTAGCACTGAAACACTGTTTGCTATTAGATCTGTTACATGTTTGCTTGCTTCCATCCTTATTTCAGTTTGCCTTTAGTCTCTTCCACGCGATCAAGTTATTTTCTAGCACCGTCATCTTATATCCATACCACTTGTATTTCACTATCTCTTCGCCGAACTAGTGTACCTATACACCTGACAAGTGTATTGGGTGTGTTAGGGACACAAGAGACTTCTTGTATCTTGATTGCAGGGTTGCTTGAGAGGGAATACCTTTGACCACTTCCTCCCTAAGTTCGATAAACCTTGGGTGATCCACTTAAGGGAAAACTTGCTGCTGTTCTACAAACCTCTGCACTTGGAGGCACAACAACTGTCTACAAGAATAGAAGTGCGTAGACATCACCCCACTAAGTGGAAGAGGAGCCCCTTTTAAAGGGCTCTCAGATCTGACCTTTTGTCTAAAATAGTGACCCTGGTCCGTACTTCCGGTGGGTGGGCAGAACTACCACTGGCACCCAACAAAAAGTCAAAACATAGCGATGCAAAAGGAAGAAAACGATCTTGGCTGGAACTTCCGCTAGTGCATCAGTACTTCCGGTAGGGACGGTACTATCTCCTTTACTTACGACCAAAATTCTGTCAAATAGCACACACCAAATAGAGAGGTTACTAAACTGAAATCAGGATGAGCGGAAGTTAGCCCGGTACATCACCTGGTACTACCGGTTGCGCGCTGGAACTTCCACCCATGGAAACTTCAAAACCAAATCTACTATAACTTTTGCATATGAACTCCAAACAAGATGAAAACAATTTTGTTGGAAAGATAACAGCGGTAGAATCCAATAGAAATATTGGGTATCACCAAGGATAAAATATCATGAATATATATGTGATATATTTTCCAAGGCATGGACCAGGAAAACCTGCAATATCAAAAACACAATAAGATATTCAAAGGAAACCCGTTTTTTATGAACTAGAGCTTGTTATGGAGATAACCACAAGCTCTAGATCCTCACATGGACAATATCCAAATAGCAACCAAGAAATATGAAGCTATGTATGCGAAGGTTTGAGATCTCCCGAAGACATCGAACGAGCTACTCACTCGAGAGCCCCTCTTGATAGTACGACTATCTATCCTAAACCCGGTCTCCCAACAACTACAAGATACCAGTAAAATAGAAAACCTATCAATATCATACCTTTGCCTTGAGCATTCCACTTGAGCTTGATGTAGACGATCCTATCTCCTTTAAGATGTAACACCTTTCTTGATTTCTCTTGCTCGCTCTTTTCTTGATGAATACTTGTGAATTGCTCTCCCATACTCCATGGGGAAACCTCTTCTTTGAATTTGTCTTGATTACTCCATGATAACTGAGGATGGCAAGCTTCAAGCATGAGATCTTCTAGAGATGGCGCATCTTGAGCTTGCACTTCATTTCTTGATGATGTCTTGAAGATGGCTATAAGAAACTCCATCTTCTTCTTCAAGACATTCTTGATCTTGTTCTTCTTCTTCTACATGATTCCGATAGGCACAAAGCCCTTGAACATTGCTTCTTCTTTTTCAACCTTGAAACCAACACATGGCCCAAGCGTGCCAATCGACAAAACCTAGAAGTGAAACTCCATTCACACATTAGTCCATCGAGATTGTCATTCATTACCAAAACCTCACGTGTGGACACGCATGCACTTTCAACCTCTATACAACATTATTTGTCACAATGGGGAAATCACTACCATGGTGCTAGAAATTATCCTCTAAACATGACGTTCATAAGAGACTTGATTGGAATCATAAATGCATCTTGGAACACTCTGTTACAACATTTAACCACAATGCAACTATCATATGATACTGATGAGTTTCAGTAGAATTTACATGAGGGTGATAAATTCTCTGTAGATTCTACATATAGAGCATTGGTCCAGTCTGATGTGCCAATCGATAATGACGAAAATATCTGGAAGATAAAGGTATCACTAAAGATGAAAATATTCGCATTGTACCTACGTTGAGGGGTGATTCTTACAAAAGACAACCTTGTTAAACGGAATTGGCATGAAAATAAACAATCTGTATTTTGTCAACATGATGAGACAATTAATTATTTATTGTTCCGGTGCAAATTTGCTTATTTTATACTCATCCAAGTAGCTTCTAGGTTGTAGCCTCTTCATAGAATTGCCAACATATTTGTTGGCTACATAGAATTGATTACTAGTTTAGAATTGTTATTAAGGTGGGAGCACTTACTGTTATTTGGTCGCTATGACTATGTAGAAATAACAAGGATTTTAATGATAAAATATCTTCTCTTTGCTATGCTCCGTTTATGATCATATCTACAACGTGTGAAGTTTCACGACATGTTTACAGAGGTATGTAGACGCTTGAAGAATACAACAATAGATGTTTCTAAAAAAATGCAAAAAAAGCTCCCACAAAAAAACAAGAGATATTTATACCCGACATAGATGGAAACGAGATTTTTGGATTGGTCTTTCATATCCTCAGGCGTTATACAGTATTTGAAAAATTTATGTATTTTATTTTTTATTTATTTGTTTGAGGTTGAAAAGTTGGATGTGTGCATCCTAGTTATGCAGGGGCCGGGTGTAATGCTTAAATCTTTTAAATAATAATTTTATTTTTTTAAAATAAAGACACAATATTTTCAAATATTTATTTTAGACAAAAAAAATGATTTCATAATATTCTAAAATTATATCTTAATCTTACAAGTTTTTTGGTATTTGATTTGAGTTTTTTTGGAAACCTAAAGCAAAAGTTTTAGAAGAAATTAGAACAAGAAAAGAACAAAAATAAAATGAACCGACCAAACCTGGAACGGCCATCCCAAGTTCAGCGGACCGTGGTGATGGCTACAAGTGCACATATCGTTTGTAGCTAGTTTCGAAATAAAGATATCGATCCCACAAGAAGCAGGAGTCTGAAGTCTAATAACTCTTAAAATAAATATTATAATAGAAATGCCAAATAAATTTCTAAGTGACAAGATAAAATACGAGTATTGCGTAAAAAGGTGTTTTGGGGTTTTTGGTATAAGAGTAATAATAAATAAAGTAAAACAACTGAACACAGAAAGTAAGTACCGCGTATGCAAGAGAGATTGGAACTACAATAGGGGAAAGCGTTCTCAGGGAGTAGCGGATACACCACTATCATTATAAGGAGCTAAGGTAAATATTATTATCATGAACATTCTCAACTATGTATGCATGGGAGAAACTCTGTATTTGGACAAATAGGCAGCAACCACTGCTCACATGATCCTCATAACCACAACAGTCAGCAATCGACATCAATCGAATTACTACGCTATTAAGGGATGTAATCCCGTAGGACGTATACCATGGTATGAATAGTGTTTTGTGAGTTTCCTCGGTTTCCCAAGTTGATATGTAAGGTGGGTCAACAGCTTTATAGTCACTATAAGTGCTAACACACCTCCATCTACCAACAAGTAGTTCTCTCCATCAAGTCCCCATGAGAGGAAAATATTGAGAGATCGACTTCTCTCAACATCAAGATGAAGACAATCTAACACATGGTCACAGCGATGAATATCATAATAAACTTCATCTTATTTCAATGTCATACTAGGGTTTCTCCATCTCCCCAAGAACTAATGATCTACTCATACATGGAGGCAATCAACATCATGGCAATAACAATGGAATCTATCATAGATGAATAGTACTTGTATAAATCCACAACGAGTACGGAAATTATAACAAGATCTAGACAAGATGTAGATGGGATGGATGGAGATGGTGGTGATGCAGTGGTTGATGATGAAAATTGATGCCTTAGCCTTCGGATCTGCGTAGGGCAAAGATGGATCCCCGGTGAACGAGTTCCCCCTCCAGATACCTTCTGGAGGTGAGGTTTCGACAATTTCTAGGTGTTCTATATGTCGTCTCCTTGATCTAGCTGCATGGGGTGAATCTATTTGAGGAGGAGGTGGCGGTGCCAACTATACGACCAGAACTATACGGCCAGAAAATTTATTCCCGCCGTATAGTTGGTCGTTGAACCGTCTGTATGTCTTATTCGCTTCGGGTTTTCTTCTGGTATTATTAATATTTCTCAAATAAGCGATTTACGTTGTTTTTGACTCCTTTCTCCTCAGTACAACTGCTCCAAGAATTATATCCATTTGATCCATCATCTGTCCTGATCCTGGTGAAAACAGACACAAAATATGCACGCAAGCGCAATAAAATACCAAGATCCTAAATCTACAATGCAAAATAATAATATAAAACATGATGCAAATATGCACTCATCAACTTCCCCAAGCTTAGACTTTTGCTCGTCCCGAGCAAGTTTAGCTTAATGGATGTGATCCTCATATTCATGAAGCTTAATCGATAAAATAAATGAGGCAGTTGCAGCATGTGTTTATCATATACAATACATAGGAATAAGTTCATGAATAGAACCTTACTCGAACCATCTGAATAGTATTAGCAGGCTTCCACACCTTAGTGATCAACACTTCACAAAAGATGAATCTCAACATAATGTAAAAGTATCTGGTTCAACGAAATGAGTTAACGAGGTAGTCCCAAGTGTTTTAGGATCAATGTAAAAGTGTCTCTTTGTCATACTACAATATAGTGGTATATGCCTATTTGCTCTTTGCACACTCGCTCCTTTTCTTCTTTCTTTTCTTCTCTTTTGTGTATATGCTCACACTTTTGTTTAAGTCCTATGCAAAGGAGCTAGCCATAGATTCCACTTCATGTAGGAATTCAAAGTTTAACAATCTCAATTATCAAATTCCAATTGTATATGAAGCATTTTTATGGCTTGAAGATTCTACCTCGACTTGTTCTCACTCTATTTTGATAGCACTTTTATTTTCCTTTTTTCAAGGTTTCTTTTCCAACTTAACTGATTAGATAATTTTTCTTTCTTTGTAAATCAAACCATGAACTTACAACCTATTGACCAAATTATCTTTGTATGTTCCATTAGTACCAATGGTGTGCAAGACTCCTATTGCTATCATCAAGTGCAAGTAAAATTATTCTCAATCCATTCATATATCCAATAAAACAAGCACAAACTCAATATTGCTCCATATATAATAATAAACTCAAAATTTCATAAAAGGGATCGACTATTCCTGAAGGGAATTCTAATGATGCAAACTTTATTTCTAGTTTGAACTAATGCAAAACTAAAATAGTAATGTAAAACTTATAAGATAGATTACAAGGTCTTAAAGATCTCCTCAAGCTTGGAATCAAACCAAGCAGGATCAAATAATCTCTTGCGATTATTTGATACCGTGATTGTTGTAGATCATGTTGGCGCCATGACACGCGGTATCTTCTCTTCACAGGCCAGTCTGAGATGAAGGGATTGATTGACAGTTTCTAATTCTTTAACATGCAACTTGTAGAAAATATTATTCCTCTCCAGCACTTTCACTTGTTCTTTAAATGAACTCATTGTTATCCTGAAGTGTTTGTAGCGCCTTAATACTCATAGAAAAACCTGCTTCGGTTGTCTACTTAATATCTTCATCAAGTTTGTCAAGATAAAGTCACAACAACCGACCATGTTTAGGTGTCCCAGGCATCTCCCTGTCCATCTCTTCAATCTTCAGCTTGAGGTCCTTCAACTACCTCTTCTGGTGTGCATTGTCGGTGTCGAGGAACTACATAGGGATGGTCTTGATCTCCTTGCCTTCCTTGCTATTGCTCCCGATCCCCATAGGAGCCTTTATTCTTGGCTTCTGTCCCATGGTTGCGCGTCCTCACGTGTGAATAAGAGGTGGATTGGTTTCTGGAGATTATGATTAGAGACAAAGACAATGGCAGTATATAAGGGGGGTCAGAGGTCGGTAAAACTCACGAGAAACACCAAATTCTCGCCCAAGAAAAGAATCTTAACGAAGCAGGGAAAGAAATCACGAATTTGGAGGAGTCCTGCCGCGTAACGACCAACTATACAGGCGCGACCCGTATAGCTCCAGCCGTATAGTTGTTTCTAGGCAGATATTTCCAAATATCTCGAGTCTAGGTCGATTAAGTTACGACTCGAAACCGAAAATAATACATTTTTTTATAACGAAAAGGCAAACAAAAAACGTCTGATAGTTTAACGACCAACTATACGGCCGGAAAATTGTCTTCGGTCATATAGTTGCGACCGTATAGATACAGACATTAAAAATCGAAAGTGTCTGAGAGTTCAACGACCAACTATACGGCCGGAATTTTGTTTCCGGTTGTATAGTTGCGCTCGTATAAGTGTAGACATCGAAAATAATTTCACGAAGAAGATACAAAGGGTTTAACGACCAACTATATGGCAGGAGATTTTTCTCCGGTCGTAAAGTTGCATCCGTATAGTTGGTAAAAATCTCCAGAACTTCAGAAAAATACAAGGAATTCAAAGGAAAATATTTTTAGAAGTAAAATATGTGAAAACAAATCACTTATTTGAGTAAGAACACTTACCTTGAACTTACTGTTTACTTATTTGGGGATGACAAGCTCCTCCGACAACAAAGACTTCTTCTCTTTTGGAGGAATTGACCTTAGTTCATTAAATAATTCTCGTAAGAGAAAATCACCGGGACTAAAGTACCTCTCAACAAGATTGGTGTCTTGCTGGGCAAACATGGACATTGCATCCAACATCTTTATTTCTTGCCTCGGCATAATCTGCAACTCAAAATTTTGAAGTAAAAGAATCCAACGGATCAATCTTTGCTTATGGTCTTTCCTCTCAAGGAGTTCTTTTCAACCATCACGATCCGTATGAACTCTTACTTTTGCATCAACTATGTAAGAACGAAATTTATCACAAGAGAAAAATACGGCAAAAAGTTCCCTTTCTTCCTTAGAATAATTCTTTTGAGCACCATAAAGAGTTCTACTAGCATGATGTATAAAATTAAATCTGCGACCAACGTGTAGTCCCAGAGTTACTCCTACAGCATCATAACTAGCCTCACATATTAAGTCAAAAGTCATATCCCAGATAGGTAGTTTAATGATATGAGCACGGGATAAAAGCATTTTTGAGTTTATCAAAGGCTTCAAAACATTTATCATCGAAATTAAATCTTGCTCCCTTTTGCATATGGTTAGTCAAAGGTTTAGATATTCTACAGAAATTTCTAATGAACCTTCTATAAAAACCCACATGACCAAGGAAAATTCGTATACCTTTAATATCCCTAGGTTGTGGCATTCTCTCTATGGCCTCAACCTTAGCTCTATCCACTTCAATTCCCTTACATGATACCTTATGTCCAAGGACTATACCTTCTTTGACCATAAAATGGCACTTCTCCTAGTTTAGAACAAGATTGGTTTCTTCGCAATGTTGGAAAACTCTTTTTAGATTATCCAAGCAACTAGTAAACAAAGTTCCATAGACAGAAAAGTCATCCATAAATACTTCCATTATCAGTTCAATAAAATCCGCAAAATAGCAGTCATGCATCTTTGAAAAGTAGCTGGAGCATTACATAAACCAAAATGCATATGTCGGTAAGCATGTAAACCATAAGGACTAATGAAAGTTGTTTTAAGTTAGCCATCCGGATGAACAGCTATTTGAGAAAAACCAGAGTATCTGTCCAAGTAGCAAAAATGAGTGTGGTTTGCTAACCTTTCTAAAGTTTGATCTATGAACGGTAAAAGATAGTGATCATTCCTAGTTTCTTTATCTAATTTCCTGAAGTCTATGCACATCTTATGCCCGACAATAGTTCTAGTAGGTATCAATTCATTGTTTTCATTAGGAACAAAAGTAAAACCTCCCTTCCTAGGGACATAATGAACATGACTTACCCATTCACTTTCTTTAACAGGATAGATTATACCTGCGTCCAGTAGACGTACAATTTCTTTTCTTACCACTTTCTTCATTTCAGGCTTCAATCTTCTATTAAATTCCACAACTGGTTTAGCACCTTATTCCAGGAATATTCGATGGATGGTTATCATGGGACTAATGCCCTTCAAATCATCCATTGAGTACCTAAAGGCCTTGCGATGCCCCTTAAGTACTTTCATGAGTTCTTCTTCTTCTTCTCCTGAAAGTTTAGCACTAATAATAACAGGAAATTTATTTGTTTCATCTAAAAATCTATATTTAAGATTATCTGGTAGAGTCTTCAATTCCGGGGGTGGTAATTCCTCGTCCCCTCTCTTTTCTGGCTCTTCGGAAGCCTCATTAGTTGGAGGCCCTATAATGGGAAGTGAATCGAATTCATATTCTAGTTCTTCTAAGGACTTGTCCTCCATAACTATTTCTTCATAATTTGAATCTTCATTTATTTCTTCTTCTTGATTACTAAAGAAGAGAGCTGTCATTTCCTCAATAGTTTTCTCTTCCTCTTCTTCTTGTATTTGTGGAGGACTGTCTTTAAATTTGGAAAAGTGGAATTCCTTTTCCGCTCCCCCAAGCTTAAGAGACACAATCTCCTTTTTAAAATCAACATAGGCACCTATATCACTCAAAAAGTTTCTTCCAAATATAATTGGGCAAAGAGTGTCAGCTGGCATATCAACAACTATAAAATAGATAGGAATGTTTTTGTTGTCAATTGTGACAGTTGCATCTTCAACTACTCCCATTAGAATTCTAAGATTTTTATTGCCTAACATGATTGTCATATCAGTATTTTCAATTGTAGGCGGTTCTATTTCTTATTTTATTTCTAAATAGAAATCATAAGATATAATATTAACTTCGGTGCCAAGATCGCATAAACCATAATGTGAGGTTTCCTTAGATATGCAGGGAAGAATAGGATTACCCACATCTTTTACCTTTGCTTTACCTTCAACCAATACGAAAGTCTCTTCATCAAGTTCAACTATGTTACAATGTGCGTACATAGACATAATTGCTTCCTTGGTTACTTATTCATCTTTGGTTTCTTCCATATGTTCCGCGAGTTCTAGCATACTTTCCTCTTCCTTCTTCTCATGTACTCCTTTGACCTGTTCATATTCAAGAATATGCTTTTGTGCAGTGTTAGGAAAAGGCATCTCATACATTGGTTCTAGGGAGGCCAGTGTTGCTTTAACTTCTCTTTTCTTCTCAAGTTCGGGTGGTGGATCATACTTGACCAAACCCTCTTTTGGATATTTGATATGTTCTGTAAAAGCTTTAAGAACTTGCAACACAAGATCTAAATCCAAATAAAGTTCTTTAGATAATTCTTTAACATGGCCCTTTTTATTATAGTCATGAATACAATCATGATCTATTTCTATGCCACCTTCACTTCCTAGACCAAAATTCCACAAAATTCTGTGATCGCGAATTCTATTAAGTAAAGCCCAAGATTCAGTTATAGGAATATCCATAAAGGCTCCTTCTGCAAAAGAGTCTAGTTCAATTTTATTAGGTTCAATTAAACCGCCATACAATATATGCAATAAATACCATTCAGGAAAATCATGAGGAGGACATAGACGTAGTAAATCTTTAAATCTGATATAAGCTCTTACTAGTCCTTCATTAGAATGGTTCCTCCAAGTCATTATAAGACGCATGATTCCAAAAGATTATGATAATGGATAATATTTTGCTAGGAATTCACAGGCTAGATTATCCCAAGTAGTAGTGGCTTCAGGGGGTAGAGATCTATACCATAAGAGAGCTATACTAGTCAAAGTCTGACTAAAAAGTTTAACCCTTACCCCGTCAATTGAAAAGTGCCACATATATCTTTAAAGCATGCAATATGCTCATATGGATCATGATCTTCTTCATCTCCAGTAAATTGCTTCTTGTGTAGAATACCTAGTAATAGAGGATTTATTTCAAACCCCCTTGTCTTCTCATTGGAGTTGTCTTTTTTATAAATATCATAGGGCTTCCCAAAGTGGCAAAGTGGGTTAGCACTAGTCACATGCTCAAACTCCATCATGTTGGTGGAAACCTATAACTCAAAACAAAACTTAGCAAGACAAAAAAATTAAATAAGCAAAAACTAAAAGACCTACAACACTTAGCTCCCCGACAACGGGGCCAGAAAATAGATTGATGACTGCAAGTGCACAGATCATTTGTAGCTAGTTTTGAAATAAAGATATCGATCCCACAAGGAGCAGGAGTCTAAAGTCTAACAACTCTTGAAACAAATATTACAATAGAAATGCTAAATAAAGTTCTAAGTGACAAGATAAAATGCGAGTATTGCGTAAAAAGGTGTTTTGGGGTTTTTGGTATAAGATCAACAATAAATAAATTAAAACAACTGAACACAGAAAGTAAGTATTGCGTATGTAAGAAAGATTGGAACTGCAATAGGGGAAAAGCGTTCTCAGGGATTAGCGGATACACCACTAGCATTATAAGGAGCTAAGGTAAATATTATTATCATGAACATTCTCAATATGTATGCGTGGGAGGAACTCCATATTTGGACAAATACGCAGCAACCGCTGCTCACATCATCCTCATAACCACAACAGTCAGCAACCGACATCAATCGAATTACTGCGCTATTAAAGGACGTAATCCCGTAGGACGTATACCATGGCATGAATAGTGTTCTGTGAGTTTTCTCGGTTTCCCAAGTTGATACGTAAGGAGGGCCAACAGCTTTATAGTCAATGTAACTGCTAACACACCTCCATCTACCAACAAGTAGTTCCCTCCATCAAGTCCCCATGAGAGGCAAATATTGAGAGGTCGACTTCTCTCAATATCAAGATGAAGACAATCTAACACATTGTCAGGGTGATAAATATCATAGTAAACTTTATCTTATTTAAATCTCATACTATGGTTTCTCCATCTCCCCAAGAACTAATGATCTACTCAGACATGGAGGCAATCAATATCATGGTAATAACAATGGAATCTATCATAGATGAATAGTACTTGTATAAATCCACAACGAGTACGAAAATTACAACAAGATCTAGACAAGATGTAGATGGGATGGATGGAGATGGTGGTGATGCAGCGGTTGATGATGAAAATCGATACCTTAGCCTCCCGGATCTGCACAGGGCAAAGATGGATCCCCGGTGGACGAGTTCCACCTCCAGATGCCATTCGGAGGTGAGTTTTGGTGATTTCTGGGTGTTCTATATGTCATCTCGTTGATCCAGTTGTACGGGGTGAAACTATTTGAGGAGGTGGTGGCGCCGCCAACTATACGACTGGAACTATACGGCCGGAGAATTTATTCCCGCCGTATAGTTGGTCGTTGAACCGTCTGTACGTCTTGTTCGCTTCGGATTTTCTTCTGGTATTATTAATATTTCCCAAATAAGCGATTTACGTTGTTTTTGACTCCTTTTCTCCTCAGTACAACTTCTCCAAGAATTGTGTCTATTGGATCCATCATCTGTCCTGATCCTGGTGAAAACAGACATAAAATATGCGCGCTAGCACCGTATAATACCAAGAACCTACATCTACAATGCAAAATAATAATATATAACATGATGCAAATATGCACTCATCACGTGGCCTGTCCCATCCTCATTTTTAGGCTTTCTTTTGTTCCTTTTTGGGCAGAATCCTTGGATCATCTTGCTAGCCCAACCAGATGTTCGAGCGCTCGTTCCCCTATTCAAGCTCCACCAAATAACGTAGAGACGGCAAATCAAGGTGGCAACTTGGGAAGGGAGACTGCGACCTACTTTTCTAGGGTTAGAGCGACTCAGTGGTGATTTTCTCACTAGTGAGGATCTGACACAATATTACGCCACGATTGCATACGCTGCGTCTACTCGGGTTGAATAAGGGGTTGTCCTGCACAACTACCCGGCCTTGGTCCCCGCAAAAAAACTACCCGGCCTTGGTGGTGGTGGTTTTTCTTTTGTGTTTGCGGTAGATTGGTTCTCTGGGAGGCGTTCAATGGCGGTGGCATCTTCTGGAGTGAGGAAGGGGAAAACATGGAGGATCTCCTCCAGAAGTTGAAGCTGAGCAATGGGCAGAAGGATGATGTGTTACTAGCCAAGGAAGATTGGGGAAGCTTGCCGGAGGTCAAGTGGATGGCTATGGGCAAGTTGCTGACGAAGAAAAGTTTCAGCAAGGAATCGCTGAGGCGGATGATGTTGGGGGCATGGAATGTAGGCAGCGAGTTTACTTTCCGCGCTACGGAGAGGAATTTGTTCACAATCTAGGCACACTGCCTAGGGGATTGGAGGAGGATCACGGAAGAGGGGCCATGGCTGTTTAGGGACTGTGCTCTAATGGTAGATAAGTTTAACGGGAAAACAACGACCCCATCGGTGATGCCGAAGAAGGTCCAAACTTTGCTTCAGATCCATAATATCCCCCTTTACTGAATGGAAGCAATTCTCAGGAAATTGGCCTCGAAGGTGGGGGATGTGGGCAAGGGGGAGATGCAGGTGGTTTCATTTGGGAGTGGGAGTGGAGAGTTCCACAAAGCTACGGTCGATCTTGACTCGAAGAAACCGATGATGCAAGTGGTCAGCATTTTACCTAAAGGAAGTGGGAGTATCTTCATGCAGGTCTTGTTTGGAAAACTTCTGAAGTTTTGTGATCATTGTGGACTAATGGGGCATACAGTGCTGGAATGTGGAACAGGAGAATTCTCTGAAGAACAACTTTAGTTTGGAGAATGGATGTTAGCACCTATGGCTACCTGGCACCCGCTAACACCATGAGTTCATGGAGGGTGTGCTAGGGAGAGAAGGAAATAGAGGAGGTCGTGGTATGACAGGAGGCATGGCTGGGGGTGGCGTTGGCGGCCGAACAGGTGGTTGAGCGTTTGGCAGTGGCTGTGATTGGGCTGGGGGCACCTTGGGGAGGAGGGCGTGAAGGTGTTTGGAAGGAGAAATAAGTGGTTGTAGCTGACAAGGACAATAGTTCGAGGAAGCAAACATCGAGCGGTGCGGGCCTTGAGGAGGAGAAGGCGAATGACCTTGTAGATATAGCGTCTAGCCCCATGAAAACGATAGAAGAAGGCAAAGGAAGAAATGCTGGTAGAGCCAAGGCGCAGATGCAGTTAGTGCTCGGGTATGAGGAGAACTATGGAGTCAGTATCCCTCCACCTGCACCCGAGTACATACCGCCGAACGAGATTAAGAAACAGAAGAGGACAGGCAAGGGAGGAAGTGATAAGAGTGCTCAAGAAAAAGAGGCGGGCTCCGGTTCAGAGTGCTGCCTGCAGCAATGAGTTGTTCAAGTTGGAACGGTCGCGGTGTGGGCACCGCTGCGACCGTTTGGGAGCTTCACAATTTGACGAAGATGTATGCCCCTATTGTGCTTTGTGTTGTTGAAACCCAGGTTCATAGAGCGCGAGCTGATGGTCTTAGAGGTCCGCTAGGTTATGATAAAGCCTTTGACGGTCTTAGAGGTCCGTTAGCAGTGCTGGTCAGATGGGAGGAATTGTAATCTATTGGAATAATGAAACAAGCATGGAAGTTTTAATTTATTTGCAGTATCATATCGATGCCATTGTCACGGAGAGTGGAGGTGAGCCGCGTCGACTTACTTGTGTTTATGGGGAAGCTCAGATGCATTTGCGGTTTAAAACTTGGGATATGTTGAAGTATATCAAATCATCATACCCTCATCCTTGGATGTGTATCGGGGATTTCAATGAAGTACTACATCAATCAGAGCATGAAGGACTACAAGAGCGCAGTTTGGCGCAAATAGCTGGGTTCTAAGAGATGGTGGATGTGTGTGGACTTCATGATCTTCGATGCGAAGGACAACATTGGACTTTTGAAAAGAAGGTTGCTGGTGGTTCCTTTTGTAGGGTGCATCTTGATCGGGCACAGGCCACATCGGATTGGTGCGATAGGTTTCCAAATGCCACCGTGGAGAATTTGGTGGCTACCTCATCGGATCATGGTCCTGTTCTGTTGCGCTGGAATCAGCGTGAGTTGCCGAGGGGAAGGAAGAAAGGAGGAAGATTCAGGTATGAACTAATGTGGGAAACTCACTTTCTATTTCCTTTGATGATGCAGCAAGCATGGCAGGATGCAGGAACCGTGGCTACGGTTGTGGAGCTTCAGCGGAAACTTACTAATGTGTCTAGCCATCTGAGGGGTGGGGCTGAAACACTTTTGGCCATGTTAAACTTGAGCTACAATAGCTCAAGGAGGAGATACAAAACTTTCAAGATGATCCGACACAAGTTAGGCCTTCGCATGCAGAAATCAAGGTGACAAATCGGATTGTGGAATTGAATCACCGAGAGGAAGTGATGTGGCAGCAGTAGTCTCATGTCCAATGGCTATGTGCAGGATATAAAAACACTAAGTTTTTCCATATGCGTGCCAGCCAACGGAGCAAGAAGAACAAGATCAGCAGGCTCAAAATTATGATGGTACAATAACAGATGACGCAAAGGAGCTTGGGAGGACGACTACCAGGTTCTACAAGGACCTATACCGGTCAAAAGGGATGCAAAACTTGGGGAGTGATTGATGTCTATGCACTTCTATTCTTGTAGATAGTTGTTGGGCCTCCAAGTGCAGAGGTTTGTAGAACAGCAGCAAGTTTTCCCTTAAGTGGATCAGCCAAGGTTTATCAAACTCAGGGAGGAAGGGGTCAAAGGTATCCCCTCTCAACCAACCCTGCAATCAAGATACAAGAAGTCTCTTGTGTCCCGAACACACCCAATACACTTGTCAGGTGTATAGGTGCACTAGTTCGGTGAAGAGATAGTGAAATACAAGTGGTATAGATAATTATAAGTGGTAACGGTGCCAGAAAATAGCTTTGATGGCGCATGTAAAAGACTAAAGGCAATCTGAAATAAAGATGGTAGCAAGCAAACATGTAACATATCTAGTTGCAAACGGTGTTTCAATGCTTAGAAACAAGGCCTAGGGATCATACTTTCGCTAGTGAACACTCTCATATAAATATCTTATCTTTATGATACTACTCTGAACTACTCTCCAGTTGGACACTCTAATCCATGGTTGGGCTATCACAACACTCCTCAAAGTTCGCTTTCCCCATCTAGGTAACCCCACACTGTCACCTTGAGCTCTAGATGGTTCCGACAAACACCACAATTTCATAGAGACATCTAACTCCAAATATAACTCATAACAAGTATTTGTAATCTGTAGCCTAAGTGCCACCATGGTGTGCACGCTGTCACTTTCACACACATGGGAGAGCAGAGATCTATTAAAGCACTTGAGTAGCAAGGTAGATCTACTAAATTACAATGCTCATGATCACAATATGATCATGCATAGAGAGAGAGATGAACACATAGCTACCGGTAGAACCCTTAGCCTCGAGCAAGAACTACTCCCTCATCATCACGGGAATCAGCAACGGCGACAGAGATGGTGGTGGAGATCGATGGAGATGGCTCCGAGGGCACTTCCCTATCCCGGCAGGGTGCATGAATAGAGACTTTATGTCCCCTGAATCTCCCCTTCGGTTGTGGAGGTGCTGTGAAACTTTTCGTGGTTGGAGGCTCGATGATTTAGGGTTTCTGCATCGGAGGCTTCTTATAGGCGAAGGGGCGATGTCAGAGGGTGGACCAGGGGCCAACACCACCTGATGGCGTGGCCAAGGGGACCCGTGCCACCACATGGTGTGGCCAGCCCTTGGCCCCTCTCCGTCTCATCTTCTGGCTCCGTGAGTCTTCCGGTAAACTATCAACTTTAGCTTTTGTCCGCTCCAATTCCGAGAATATTCATTTTCTAGCTTTTTTGGAACCAAAAACAGAAGAAAACAGGTAACTGGCACTGTGGAATCTTGTTAATAGGTTAGTTCTAGAAATTGTGTAAAAGTAATCTAAAGTGTTGACAAAATATAAGAAAGTAGATATAAAACAAGCATGAAACATCAAAAATTATAGATACGTTTGCAACGTATCAACATCCCCAAGCTTAACTCCTGCTCGTCCTCGAGTAGGTAAGTGATAAAAAGAAAGAATAATTTTTGAGGTGACATGCACCATCATAATCTTGATCAAAGTATTTGTAGAACATTTATAGATGGGATCATAGTACTTTAACATAGCATGAAAGATATAGTTCTAACAATAAGACATAGCAACTATGTTGTAACGTGAAAGGATACAAACAAAGATCATGAATAACAATGCATTGAAAGATGTTTGTTTGTTTCACATATAGAAAACATAGCATAGTGGCATTCAGCTTGTCCCTCGTGGAGTAGCAAAAGATAAATGCAAAGGATACCTTCAAAGTTCATAAGGGTGACTAGATACAAATAGTTCAAGAACAAGCAATATCAACATTATGAATCAATCAATAAGTTATGGGATAATGCACATAGAACTAAGAATGGCCACTATGCTCTCTCAATAGGTGCATAAAGATAGAAGATGGAGACTCAACATAAAAGTAAAAGAAAGGCCTTCATAGAAGGAAGCAGGGATTCAAGTCTCATAAAGAGCTTCCAAAAATTATGGTACTTATTAGCTTTCAGCTCTCATTGCCCCTATCATAAGCATCTTGAAGTGATTAAGGTTAAAGTGAACAAACTATGGAGTATATGCTTGACAAAGTATAAGTTGGCAATCTCATGTCCCTTGAATACGAGGGCCGCTCCTCATGCTACTCAAGTTTAGTTACTGGTAAGTTCTTGTCATAGTAAGTACATGTGTATAATAGAGAACCGCCAACGGGGTACCCCTTGCCCAATGATACGGAAGAATCCCCATATCAAAATGACAAGGCAAGCAGACAATGAGCATCTCAGCAATCTTGTTATTTACCATGGTAAAATGGTGCTTTTTCCTCTCTTTCCTCTTTTCTCATCTCTTTTTTTCTTTTTTCTCAATCTCTATCTCTTTTTTTATAAGAAGAATGCTTCATAGATTGCTCATTATGGTCATGCTGCAGGTTTCCACCATGATTAGGCATGGATTAGACCAGCAGCCCAGGCGTTTCTCTAACACACATACATAACTCCATGGACTTACAAGGTCCCCTTTCATTTCACACCAACGACATCCATAAACGAAAGAGCATGATATCAACTAGGTACAATGTACAAGTGCAATGTTGAAAGCGTTCCCCATGACAGCATGGTTCTGTTAATCCCCAACATATAAGTGCAAGCATATACAACATAGATGACACAATGATTCAAGATTATTAGGGCAAGAAAAGTAAAGTGTGCCATCAAGTTCGTGAGAGATTTAATCACTAATTTTCACATAACAAGTTTAATTCGGAAGGTAGATAAAAACATGAATATACTTGGAATAGCAAATGCTAATAGCTAGGTATGGTGGAATCTTTGGAATAAATTGGTTTTATTTGGAGTTGGATGCCTGAGTGGAACTCATACTTGGTATGGAGGCTAGCAAAAGACTGGGAGTGACCAACTAAGAGAGTAATAATGGCCATAATCATGCAAAGCGACAAAACATCATTAATTAAAGCATAAAGTGATATTACAAGTTGAAAACTAAATGATCATAGAGGCTATGGTGACTTGAGATAGTCTTAACATGGTGTGAGCATGCGCCAAGTCAACCCAAATAAACCATCAAAGGAGAATACCACAATACTATGCTTTAATATGCTAAAACAATGCATGATTCTTTCAAGGCACATTAAGCAATCTCAATTGTTTATAACATGTCATGCTATAGCAATAATCACTAAGAATAAAGCCAAAACAATATCAAGCATGACATGATAAAGTCTAAGTCACAGTCAAAAACAGGCTCCTTTTTCCCACTTAAGCATGAACTTTCCTACTCTTTCCAATCCAAACCAACTTATTTGAAAACTAATGTATGAATGAGGGGGTCCAACCAATTTATTCAAGCAAACTAAGGAAACTATACAAACAAAAACTAAAAATAAAAGCGAAGATGCTCCAAGAACAACACAACTATGCATGAAACAATAAAAATGAAGTGTTTGGAAGAAACCTGAGATTTTTATTGATGAAGAAGGGGATGCCTTGGGCATCCCCAAGCTTTGATGCTTGTAATTTTTGAATATTTCTTGGGGTGACACAGGGTGGCATCCCCAAGCTTGATCTTTTGTCCATTCTTCATCTCATTACATCATTCTTTCCCTACACCTGAAAATTTTCTTCATACAAAACTTCACACAATCTTCATTAGCAATATTAGTGCACTCAAGATAATAAGTCTTATGGTTCAGTTCCAACACAAATAAAACGTCCATTAAAACAAAAGATACTATAGAACTTCCTTTAAAAAGTTCAAATGATCAAAGAGAACTCAAAGAGAAAGAGATTAAGAGGCAAATGTGAATAATGGCAGATCTCTGTCAAAACAGACCAGCAGGTAAAAACAAAAAAAATTCGAAGACCTTCTATTGCTCAAATCAAAAAGTCTTGAACTAACGAGAGTTATATAACAACCTAGGGGATTTGTTCAAAAAATTACAGCTCAAACCGACTTACAGAGATTTTTCACGAATTTTTATAGTGGAGCACAAAAATCTGTTTCAGGACAACAACTTTCCCAAGATTACTTCTCTCTCATTAGAGGTTACTCTTGGCACAAAAAGCAAATAAAAAGGATAAGAAGCGGTTATTACAAAGGTAATAACTTCCAAGACTCAACTAAAACTTTTGGGTTATCTCCCAATAACTACTTTTCTTTAACGCCTTTAAGTTAGGCTTGATAGTTTGAGAAGATGCTCACATCAGAAATATGAATTAAAGAAAAAAAGAGAGCATCAAGAAGCAAATTCAAAACACATTTAAGTCTAACCCACTTCCTATGCATAGGAATCTTGTAAAGAAACAAGTCATGAAAGCACAAAGCAATAAGCATAGGAAAGCAAAACAAGTGTAACTTCAAGACTTTCAACATAAAGAGGGGAAACTTAATAATGTTGAGATACATAAGACCATGTTTCCCTCTCTCATAATAAGTTTTAGTAGCAACATGAATAAAATTAACAATATAACTATCGCATAAAACATTCTTATCATGAGCCACATGCATTAAATCATTATTACTCTCCACATAAGCATAGTCATTCTTATTAATTGTGGTGGGAGCAAATTCAACAAAATAGCTATCATTATTATTATCATCACCATAATCATCAAATATAGGAGGAATATTGTAATCACAATTAATTTTCTCTTCAATAGTAGATGGACTGAAAATATCATATTCATCAGTGTAATCATCATATATTGGAGGTTTGGTATCATCATAAGCAATATAATAGCTATCTTCCAAAGTTGGGGAACTAAAAAGATCATTTTCATAAAAACTAGCTTCCCCAAGCTTAGCCTTTTCCGTAGCATTAGCAATAATGGTGTCCAAAGAATTCATACCATTGCTATTAGCATGCAAATAAAGTTCCATAGGTTTTTTAATTTTCTCTTCAAATACTTCATGTCCTAACTCAAGAAAAATACTATAAAGCTCTTTATTTTTTTCCATTAAGCCAAACTAGTGAAAACAAGAAACAAACGGACAAAATTGCAGAATCTTAAGGAAATAACTTCGAGCACTCACACCGGAGGATGTGAGTACCTTTTACCTTCCCTCCCCGGAAACGGCGCCAGAAAATAGCTTGATGTCTACGCACTTCTATTCTTGTAGACAGTTGTTGGGCCTCCAAGTGTAGAGGTTTGTAGAACAGCAGCAAGTTTTCCCTTAAGTGGATCACCCAAGGTTTATCGAACTCGGGGAGGAAGTGGTCAAAGGTATTCCCTCTCAAGCAACCCTGCAATCAACATACAAGAAGTCTCTTGTGTCCCCAACACACCGAATACACTTGTCAGGTGTATAGGTGCACTAGTTCGGCGAAGATACAATGAAATACAAGTGGTATGGATAATTATAAGTGGTAACGGTGCTAGAAAATAGCTTTGATGGCACGTGGAAAAGATGAAAGGCAATCTGAAATAAAGATGGTAGCAGCAAACATGTAACAGATCTAGTTGCAAATGGTGTTTCAATGCTTAGAAACAAGGCCTAGGGATCATACTTTCGCTAGTGAACACTCTCATATAAATATCTTCTCTTTATAATACTACTCTGAACTACTCTCCGGTTGGACACTATGATCCATGGAAGGGCTATAACAGCACTCCTCAAAGTTCGCTTTCCCCATCTAGGTAACCCCACACTGTCACCTTGAGCTCTAGATGGTTCCGACAAACACCACAATTTCACAGAGACATCCAACTCCAAATATAACTGATAACCAGTATTTGTAATCTCTAGCCTAAGTGCCACCATGGTGTGCACGTTGTCACTTTGACACACATGGGGAGAGCAGAGATCTATTAAAGCACTTGTGTAGCAAGATAGATCTACTTGATTCCAAAGCTCATGATCACAATATGATCATGCATAGAGAGAGATGAACACATAGCTACTGGTAGAACCCTTAGCCTCGAGGAAGAACTACTCCCTCATCATCATGGGAATCAGCAACGACGATCGAGATGGTGGTGGAGATCGATGGAGATGGATTCGGGGGCACTTCCCTGTCCCGGCAGGGTGCTGGAACAGATACTTTCTGTCTCCTGAATCTCCCCTTCGGTGGTGGCGGCGCTATGAAACTTTTCGTGGCTGGAGGCTCGATGATTTAGGGCTTCTGCATCGGAGACTTCTTATAGGCGAATGGGCGATGTTAGAGGGTGGTCCAGGGGCCCACACCACCTGGTGGCGTGGCCAGGGGGACCCGCGCCACCACATGGTGTGGCTAGCCCCTGGCCCCTCTCCGTCTCGTCTTCTGGCTCTGTGAGTCTTCTGGTAAAATATCGAGTTTGGCTTTTGTTCGGTCCAATTTCGAGAATATTCATTTTCTGGCTTTTCTGGAACAAAAAACAAAAGAAAACAGGCAACTGGCACTGTGACATCTTGTTAATAAGTTAGTTCTAGAAATTGTGTAAAAGTACTCCAAAGTGTGGACAAAACATAAGAAAGTAGATATAAAACAAGCATGGAGCATCAAAAATTATAGATACGTTTGCAACGTATCAGTGGTCCTAGATACCATCCCAACTAAAGTTATCCTACCTATGAACGATGACCTTCTGAAGCCTTTTGTGGAGAAGGAGGTGAGGGAAGCACTGTCTTAGATGTTTCCTACAAAAGCGCCAGGACCAGACGGGTTTCATGCACACTCTTTCCCATGCCATTGGGTGGTGTGTGGTGCCGAATTAACCTCATTAGTATTGCGGATACTGAGAGAATAGGATGATACATCAGTGATTAATAAAACTTTCATCGTGCTAATACCAAAGGTGGTTAATCCGGAGGAGTTGGGTCAGTTTCACTCAATAAGTTTGCGCAATGTTTTGTACAAGATAGCATCAAAAGTGGTTCCTAACATATTGAAGGTTATTCTACCTTAGATTATCTCGGAGGAGTAGTCAGCCTTTATTCTAGGACGTTTGATAACAGATAATATCATTTCATCTTTTGAGTGTCTACATTTTATGAAACATGAGAGAGCCAAAAATTTGCGGTGTTGCGCACTCAAGCTAGATATGAAGAAAGCTTATGACTGGGTTGAGTGGAGCTATCTATGGGCCATTATGTTACGGTCAGGCTTTGACCATCTATGGGTGGATATGGTGACGCGACTAGTCACTATTGTCTCCTTCTCAGTTCTTTTTAATGGAGATCACCTCGAGGGCTTTTCACTATCCAGAGGAATTTGTTAGGGAGATCCTATCTCCCCTTATTTGTTTGTGTTGGCATCAGAGGGCCTTTAGTGCCTATCAAAATCAAGAGTGGAGTCATCAAGCTTAAGTGGGATAAAGGTGGCACCATCAGCTCTGATGGTTTGCCATTTACTCTTCACATACGACAGCCTAATGTTTTTAGAGCAACTAGGGAGGGTGCATGGGAGATAAATGATATCCTGCAATTATATTGAAGTGCTTCGGGTTAGTAGGTGAATTTGGATAAATCTTCAATACACTTTTCTAAAGGTTGTCAGGAATCCTTGAGGCAAGAAATCATGGATTGTCTTGATGTTCAGAATATTACTCTCAATGAGAGATATTTGGGTATGCCATCTGATGTGGGAACTTCTGTTAATGGTGCCTTCAACTACTTAAAAGATCAAGTATGTAAGAGGTTCCAAGGATGGATGGAGAAGTTTTTATCTATGGAAGGCAAGGAAGTGCTGATAAAAGTTGTGGAATAGGCAAAACCCATATATTCTTTGGCATGTTTCGGATTGCCTAGGGGTCTTTGTCACCACATAAATAGTCTGTTGCAGAATTTCTGGTGGGGAAGCAAAGAAGGTAAGAGACACACATGTTGGGTGGTGTGGGATGATATGACCGTGCCAAAACATATGGGAGGTCTAGGGTTTCGGGATATTGAGCTCTTTAACCTCGCACTTTTGGCCAAATAGGCATGGAGATTAGTACAAGAACTGACTTCACTGAGTGCACAGATCCTCAAGGCCATGCACATTCATAATGGAGATTTTCTTGATGCAAAATTGGGGGCGTTGCCCTCCAAGATTTGGTGATCTATCCTTGATGGTCGTTCGGTGTTGCGACTAGGCATGATCAAAAGAATCGGTAACAAGGAAGATACAGAGATTTGGGGTTCCAACTCGATTCTTAGGGATGACCTCTTATGACCAGTTACATGTGTTATGGATGCGACTACCCAGGAACCAGCACAACTTGTGAATGATTTGATTGATCAAACTACTATGTCGTGGAACCAGGAGCCTCTACATGCTGCATTTTTTGCCAATGGACTACGATATTATCGAAAACGTTCCATTGAGCACTAAAAGACAGGTAGAATTCTGGGCTTGGCATTATGATCGGAAAGGGATGTTCACCATAAAATCAGCCTATAATTTACTAGTGCAAACTAGGGAGAACCAAACTGCCTGGCTAGATGGTACAACTACCTCTTCCAACATTAAGGAGGAGGAGAGGAGTCATACCGAACTATGGACGATCAAGGTCCCATATAAACTGAGGTTTTCTTGTGGAGATTGGGACGTTAGTCGCTGCCTACTACAGATGTGTTAAATCATCGAAATATGCCTACGCATAGCTCGTGTTTTGTCTGCCAGGAACAAGATTCTTGGAGACATTCGTTGCTGGAGTGTCACTAGGCGAGAAGTGTGTGGGCTCTTGCACTAGAGGAAATCAATGATGATGTGACTAACCTTCAAGAACCACATGCTCGAGCTTGGCTCGCCTCGTTCTTCAAGGATCTGACAAAGAAGGAAGCAACTCGAGTGGTTGTTTCTCTATGGGCACTCTGGTATGCACAGCGCAAAATTATCCATGAAGTGGAGTACCAGAGTCCGTTATCCTCACATTTCTTCATGGAGAGGTTCTTGAGTGAACTAAACAACATTGACCCTATGCTAGTAACAGGGCAAGTGAGAAAAGCTCAAGGACCGAAGTGAGTTGCACCACCAGCCGGATTGGCAAAGATAAACGTTGATGCGGCTGTGTCCAAGAACACCAGACATGGGGCCTTGGCTATAGTGGCTCGCTCGACGGAAGGAGTTTTCTTGGGTGCATCCATGGGGTCACCCAGGGATATCTGATCCAGAGGTTTTGGAGGCATTGGCGTGCCATGATGGTTTAACCCTAGCCTTGGATCTCCTCTTGACAAGATTTAGAGTTGCTTCGGACTGTCTAAATGTGATCAAGATCTTAGAAGGTGCAGGATGGGGTGTTTATGGACACATTGTGCAAGAGATACAGGTGAGAGCGGGCGAGTTTTCTACTACTCAGTTCATTCACAAAGGTAGACTCTCTAATGGTGACGTACATAGGTTGGTCATGTCTACGCACTTCTATTCTTGTAGACAATTGTTGGGCCTCCAAGTGCAGAGGTTTGTAGAACAGCAGCAGGTTTTCCCTTAAGTGGATCACCCAAGGTTTATAGAACTCAGGGAGGAAGTGATCAAAGGTATTCCCTCTCAAGCAACCCTGCAATCAAGATACAAGAAGTCTCTTGTGTCCCCAACACACCCAATACACTTGTCAGGTGTATAGGTGCACTAGTTCGGTGAAGAGATAGTGAAATACAAGTGGTATGGATAATTATAAGTGGTAATGGTGATAGAAAATAGCTTGATGGCGTGGAAAAGACTAAAGGAAAACTAAAATAAAGATCGAAGCAAGCAAACATGTAACAGATCTAATTGCAAACGGTGTATCCATGTTTAGGAACAAGGCCTAGGGATCATACTTTCACTAGTGAACACTCTCATATAAATATCTTCTCTTTATGATAGTACTCTTAACTACTCTCCGGTTGGACACCCTAATCGATGGTAGGGCTATAACAGCACACCTCAAAGTTCATCTTTCCCATCTAGATAACCCCACACTGTCACCTTGAGTACTAGATGAGTCCAACAAAAACCACAATTTCATAGAAACATCCAACTCCAAATATAACTCATAACAAGTATTTGTAATCTCTAGCCTAAGTGCCACCATGGTGAGCACGCTGTCACTTTCACACACATGGGGAGAGCAGAGATTCATTAAAGCACTTGAGTAGCAAGGTAGATCTACTTGATTACAAAGCTCATGATCACAATATGATCATGCATAGATAGAGAGATGAACACATAGCTACCGGTAGAACCCTTAGCCTCGAGAGAGAACTACTCTCACCTCATCATGGGAATCAGCAATGGTGATGGAGATGGTGGTGGAGATCGATGTAGATGGCTCTAGGGCCACTTCCCTGTCCCGGCAGGGTGTCGGAACAGAGACTTTTTGTCTCCCGAATCTCCCCTTCGGTTGCGGCGGCGCTGTGGAACTTTTCATGGCTGGAGGCTTGATGATTTAGGGTTTTCTCATCGGGAGGAATATATAGGCTAAAGGGCAAGGTCGGTGGAGGCTAGAGAGGCCCACACCACCTGGTGGCGCGGCCAGGGGGACCCGCGCCACCCTATGGTATGGCTGGCCCCTGGCCTCGCTCCGTCTCATCTTCTGGCTCCGTGTTTCCCTCGGTGAAATATTGACTTTGGCTTTTGTCCCGTCCAATTCCGAGAATATTTATTTTCCGACTTTCCTGGAACCAAAAACAGCAGAAAATAGGCAACTGGCACTGTGGCATCTTGTTAATAGGTTAGTCCAAGAAATCATATGAAAAGTACTCCAAAGTGTGGACAAAACATAAGAAATTAGATAAAACCAAGCATGGAACATCAAAATTATAGATACATTTGCAATGTATCGACATCCCCAAGCTTAACTCCTGCTCCTCCTCGAGTAGGTAAGTGATAAAAAGAAAGAATATTTTTTGAGGTGACATGCACCGTCAAAGACTTGATCAAAGTATTTGTAAAACATTCAAAGCTGGGATCATAGTACTTCAATCATAACATGAAAGACAAAGTTCTAGCAATAAGACAAAGAAACTATGATGCAACATGAAAAGGCACAAACAAAATATTCATGAATAACAATGCTTTGCAATAGTATTCAGCTTGTCCCTCATAGAGTAGCAAATGTAAATGCATAGGACACCTTCAAAGTTCATAAGAGTGACTAGATACAAATAGTTTAAAACAAGCAATATCAAGGTATGCATCAATCAACAAGTCTTGGGACAATGCACATAGAACTAAGAATGACCACTATGCTCTCAAAGTAGGTGCATAAAGATAGAAGGTGGAGACTCAATATATATATAGTGGAAGAAAGGCCTTCATAGAAGGAAGCTGAGATTCAAGTTTCACAAAGAGCTTTCAAAAATTATGGTACTTATAGCTTTCAGCTCTCATTGCCCCTATCATAAGCATCTTGAAGTGATTAAGGTTAAAGTGAACAAACTATGGTGTACATGCTTGACGAAGTATAAGTTAGAAATCTCATGTCCCTTGTATACGAGGGCCGCTCCTCATGCTACACAAGTTTAGTCACCGGTAAGTTCTTCTCATCGTAAGTACATGTGTATCATAGAGAACCTCCAACGGGGTACCCCTTGCCCGATGATACGGAAGAATCCCCATATCAAAATGACAAGGCAAGCAGACAACGAGCATCTCAGCAATCTTCTTATTTACCATGGGAATATGGTGCTATTTCTCTCTTTCCTCTTTTCATGATATCTCTTTTTTTCTTTTTCTCTTTTTTCTCAATATAGGACTCTTTTTTTATAAGAAGAATGCTTCATAGACAGCTCACTGTGGTTACGCTATAGGTTTCCACTATGTCAGCATGGATTAGACCAGCGGCCCAGGCGTTTCTCTAACACATATACATAACTCCATGGACTTACAAGCTCCCCTTTCATTTCACAACGACGATATCCATATACAAAAGAGCATGATATCAACTAGGTACAAGTACCAAGTGCAATGTTGAAAGCGTTCCCCATGACAGCATGGTTCTGCTAATTCCCAACAAATAAAACATAGACGACACAATGGTTCAAGTTTATTAAGGGCAAGAAAAGTAAAGTGTGCCATCAAGTTCGTGAGAGCTTTAATCACTAGTTTTCTCATAACAAGTTTAATTTGGAAGGTAAACAAAAGCCTTAGTATACTTGGAATAGCATATGCTAGTAGGTAGGTATGGTGGACTCTTTGGAATAACTTGGTTTAGGGAGTTGGATGCATGAGTGGAACTCATACATGGTTGTGGAAGCTAGCAAAAGACTGGGAGCGACAAACTAAGAGAGCAATAATGGCCATAATCATGCATAGCGACAAAACATCATTTATCAAAGCATAAAGTGATACTACAAGTTGAAAACTAAAGGATCATAAAGGCTTATGGTGACTTGAGATAGTCATAACATGGTGTGAGCATGCGCCAAATCAACCCAAATAAAACATCAAAGGAGAATACCACTATACTATGCTTTTAATATGCTAAAACAACGCATGATTCATCCAAGGCACATTAAGAAATCTTAATTGTTTATAACAAGTCATGCTACAACAAAGAATACTAAGCATAAAGCCAAAACAATATCAAGCATGGCATGACAGAGCATAGGCCACAGACAAAAATAAGCTCTTTTTACCACATAAGTATGAACTTTCCTACTCTTTTCCAAACCAAACCAAACTATTTGAAAACCAATGTATGAAAGAGGGGGTCCAACCAATTTATTCAGAAAACTAAGAAAACTAAGAAAACAAAAAACCAAAACGAAAATGAAAAAGAAGACGTTCCAAGAACAACACAACTGTGCATGAAACAATAAAACTGAAGCATTTGGAAGAAACCTGGGATTTTTATCGATGAAGAAGGGGATGCCTTGGGCATCCCCAAGCTTTGACGCTTGTACTTCTTGGATATTTCTTGGGGTGACATGCATGGCATCCCCAAGCTTGAGCTTTAGTCCATCCTTCATCTCATTACTCTTTCCTTCCATACACCTGCAATTTTTCCTTCATACAAAACTTCACACAATCTTTATTAGCAACATTAGTGCACTCAAGATAATAATTCTTTAAGGTTCAGTTCTAACACCAAATAAACTTCCATTAGAACATTAGCTACTGTAGCACTTCCCTCAAAAAGCTCAATTCCCCAAAAGAACTCAAAAAAAGGAACCAACAAGAACCAAATGCAAATAATGGCAGAAATCTGTCAAAACAGACTAGCAGGTAAAGACGAATTTTTTCGAAGACCTTCTGTTGCTCAAATCGAAAAGTGTTGAACTAACAAAAGTTAGATAACAACCTGGGTCAGAAGCATAAAAATTCACGCCTCGAAAGGACATACAGATATTTTACTCGAATTTCTACGGTGAAGCACAGAAATCTGTTTCGGGACAGCAACTTTCCCAATCATTACTTCTCTCTCATTAGAGGTTACTCTTGGCACAAAAAGCAAATAAAAAGGATAAGGAGCGGTTATTACTGAAGTAATAACTTCCATGACTCATCTAAAACTTTTGGGTTATCTCCCAATAAGTACCTTTCTTTAACGCCTTTAAGTTAGGCATGATAGTTTGAGAAGATGCTCACATAAGAAAATATGAGTTGAAGTAAAAGAGAGCATCAAGAAGCAAATTCAAAACACATTTAAGTCTAAGCCACTTCGTATGCATAGGAATCTTTTAAAGAAACAAGTCATGAAAGCACAAAGCAACAAGCATAGGAAAGCAAAACAAGTGCAACTTCAAAAAATTCAACATCAAGAGGGGAAACTTAATATTATTGAGATGCATAAAACCATGTTTCCCTTTCTCATAATAACTTTCAGTAGCATCATGAATAAAATTAACAATATAACTATCACATAAAACATTCTTATCATGAGCCACATGCATATAAGAATTAATACTCTCCATATAAGCATAGTCATTCTTATTAATTGTGGTGGGAGCAAATTCAACAACATAGCTATCATTATTATTATCATCACCATAATCATCAAATATAGTAGGCATATTGTAATCATAATTAATTTTCCCCTCAATAGTAGGTGGACTGAAAATATCAGATTCATCATTGTAATCATCATATATTGGAGGTTTGGTATCATCATAAGCAATATAATAGCTATCTTCCAAAGTTGGGGAACTAAAAAGATCATTTTCATAAAAACTAGCTTCCCCAAGCTTAGACTTTTCCATAGCATTAGCAATAATGATGTCCAAAGAATTCATACTAACAACATTGCTATTAGCATGCAAATAAAGTTCCATAGGTTTTTTAATTTTCTCTTCAAACACTTCATGTCCTAACTCAAGATAAATACTATAAAGCTCTCTCATTTTGTTGTTGTTTTCCATTAAGCCTAACTAGTGAAAACAAGAAACAAAAAGACAAAATTGCAGAATCTAAAGGAAATAACTTCGAGCACTCACACCGGAGGATGTGAGTACCTTTTACCTTACCTCCCCGGCAACGGCGCCAGAAAATAGGCGTTTGCCGTGGTAGGTTCTTCTTCTTTAATTCTCCGGTGTGAATACCTTTTACCTTACCTCCCCGGCAACAGTGCCGGAAAATAGCTTTTGTCGGGGAGGAAACGGGTTGAAGCTGTCTTGTATATCCCCGGCAATGGCGCCAGAAAATAGGCGTTTGCCGTGGGAGGTTCTTCTTCTTTAATCCTCCGGTGTGAATACCTTTTACCTTACCTCCTCGGCAACAGCGCCAGAAAATAGCTTGATGTCTACGCACTTCTATTCTTGTAGACAGTTGTTGGGCCTCCAAGTGCAGAGGTTTGTAGAACGGCAGCAAGATTTCCCCTTAAGTGGATCACCCAAGGTTTATCGAACTCAGGGAGGAAGTGGTCAAAGGTATTCCCTCTCAAGCAACCCTGCAATCAAGATACAAGAAGTCTCTTGTGTCCCCAACACACCCAATACACTTGTCAGGTGTATAGGTGCACTAGTTCGGCGAAGAGATAGTGAAATACAAGTGGTATGGATAATTATAAGTGGTAACGGTGCCAGAAAATAGCTTTGATGGCCCATGGAAAAGACTAAAGGCAATCTGAAATAAAGATGGTAGCAAGCAAACATGTAACATATCTAGTTGCAAACAGTGTATCAATGTTTATAAACAAGTCCTAGGGATCATACTTTCACTAGTGAACACTCTCATATAAATATCTTCTCTTTATGATACTACTCTTAACTACTCTCCGGTTGGACACTCTAATCGATGGTAGCGCTATAACATCACACCTCAAAGTTCATCTTTCCCATCTAGATAACCCCACACTATCACCTTGAGTACTAGATGAGTCCAACAAACACCACAATTTCATAGAAACATCCAACTCCAAATATAACTCATAACAAGTATTTGTAATCTCTAGCCTAAGTGTCACCATGGTGAGCACGCTGTCACTTTCACACACATGGGGAGAGTAGAGATTCATTAAAGCACTTGACTAGCAAGGTAGATCTACTTGATTACAAAGCTCATGATTACAATATGATCATGCATAGAGAGAGAGATGAACACATAGCTACCAGTAGAACCCTTAGCCTCGAGAGAGAACTACTCCCTCCTCATCATAGGAATCAGCAATGGTGATGGAGATGGTGGTGGAGATCAATGGAGATGGCTCCAGGGGCACTTCCCCATCCTGACAGGGTGCCGGAACAGAGACTTTCTGTCCCCTGAATCTCCCTTTCAGTGGCGGCGGCACTGCGGAACTTTTCGTGGCTGGAGGCTTGATGATTTAGGGTTTTCACATCGGGAGGAATATATAGGCGAAAGGGCAAGGTAGGTGGAGGCCGGAGGGGCCCACACCACCTGGTGGCGTGACCAGGGGGCCCGCGCCACCCTATGGTGTGGCTGGCCCCTGGCCCTCTCCGTCTCGTCTTCTGGCTCCGTGTTCCCCTCGGTGAAATATTGACTTTGGCTTTTGTCTCGTCCAATTCCGAGAATATTCATTTTCTGACTTTCCTGGAACCAAAAACAGCAGAAAAAAAGCAACTAACATTGTGGCATCTTGTTAATAGGTTAGTCCAAGAAATCATATGAAAAGTACTCAAAAGTGTGGACAAAACTTAAGAAAGTAGATAAAACCAAGCATGGAACATCAAAAATTATAGATACATTTGCAATGTATCAGCTGGCGAAGGGCTCGATTTCACGTGAAGATGTGCACCATGTGTGATCTTTAGCTCCACCCGAAGGTGTTTGTAATAGCTACGTTATGAGTTAATAAAGTGGATGTGAGTTCTCAAATAAACATAGAGACTGCATGAGCTGAGAAGGCATGGCACCTCCTTTTCAACTCCTGCTCCCATCAATTTAGCGAAGTTCTTCATTCTACTTCAACACGAAAATTACTTCCCACTTAATCCCTATCTCATTCAGGGACTTTATTTCTGACCATCATGGTGCACCGAATGCCACATGTCAACATTCATGTCCTGATCTCTAGCCCTCAGTCCACACGAAGACGAACCAAGGAAAGCATTGTGTGTATCTTAGCCTCCTCCACCCTGCTTAACAAATGTTTTCCAGAGGATCCATACACAACCCATACCAAATGTGCCATCATGATCCAAAAAATCGAGTTCATGGTCAGATCTCATCGCTCTTGTTGATCTCCTAGACGATTCCCTTTACCAGGAGAATCCACCAATCAAGACCTATCTACGGTACATGGTTGTGCATCATTCTAGTGAACTTTACTACTTCGTCACCGTAGCCATATCATCATTGTTGCCAAGATCACAGCCAGAGCATGCCGAGCAGCTGCAATCATAATATCATATCATTGACTTCACCAAGGTATTCTTGCACATCATTGATCACTTCATGGAGGCCTTGTTTGACTACCGGGACCACTTCATCTAAATTAATCCATGTCACTATAGTCATCCTCGACCCTAGTAATATTTTTTTGAAATGGGCGCGCTTTATTACTTATTCAAGTAATGATTACACCCGGCCTCTGCATAACTAGGATGCACAGAGCCACTCAACAACGAAAGAGAAAAATAAAAAAAGGTAGCTAGACAGACATTACAACAAGCACTGTTTAGTAAGATGCCTAGTGCTATGGATGATCAATCCTTAGATTACGCGGTTATCCATGTTGGGAGAAAATTTCCTTTGATGTATCCTCCAATCGCGTACACCCTTACACAAACAAGTCTTGAAACTTCACTAGTTTTAGAGCTATACATGATAGTAGAGTAGCCATGGCACGATAAAAAACCTGCAAGTTAGAAGAGAGTTTGTTATTAAAAATCTTGTCATTTCTACATAGTCATAGCGACCAAATAATAGCAAGCGCTCCCACCCTAAACAAAGTCCTGAATTTATCATCAATCCCATGCAACCAGTTTCCAAATACATTGGTAATCGATTGTGTAAGAGATAAACCAGAGGCTACTTGGGTAATTAACCATATAGAACGATCTAATTTACAATGGAAGAATAAATGTTGTATGGTCTCCTCTTGGTGACAAAAAACTCATTGTGTACTTCCATGCCGATTCCTCTTAACAAGATTATCTTTTGTAAGGATAACCCCTTTACAAAGGTACCATACGAATATCTTCGTTTTTAGTGGTATCTTTGTCTTCCAAATTTTATTATCGACCGTAATATTAGGCTGTATCAAATCTCTATACACTGAGCTAAGAGAAAATTTACCATTCTCTAGTAACTTCCATTTAAACTCATGTGCCCCATCAGAAAACTATATTTTACATAATCTTGATAATAGATTATTCCAAGATACCAATCATGGGCCGATGAGATTGTAGGGGTTCGGGACTGAAAACAATAAAATTTCCTACACCAAGAACCCTAATGCCAAGATTTATCTATTAGTAATGCTATAAAGGGATGGGCTTTTCGCGAGCTTACCCTTGAAGACCAAAAAGCGTTGTCAACGCTCGGGAGAGCGTGGCTGATGTAGTCGTACCGATGATGACCTCGGGGTCATGTTGAAGTCCTGCGGCTCCGACGACTTCGAGTGCCCCAAGTGTTACACCTCAGAGGGAGTTAGACATGTCCGATGCCTGACGATGACTCCCACTCCTCCAATCCAATTGCAGTTGTGGAAGTAGACCATCTGGATCTGAATCCCGCTCCATGATGGTGCTTCATGGTGAATAAGACTCATGTTCGAGCAGTCCATACTTAGGACCGGGGTCACAAGAGAAAGAGAGAGAATCATCTGGAGGTCTCACCAAAAGAGAGGCAACCTGTCACTACTAGGAAATAGCCTATAGATAGACAAGATATTCAGTGGCGCATATGTGAAACCATGCGCCATAGATAAATATCAGTGGCGCACTAGAAAATATGCGCCACAGAAACCTGGAAGTTCTGTGGCGCATTCTCTACAATATGCGCCACAGAAGATTGGTGGGACCCACCAGCCGGGGTGGGTTGATCCAAGTTATGTGGCGCATAGCGAGATATGCGCCACATAAGTTGCCTCTTCTGTGGCGCATATTTATTATGCGCCACAGAACATGGAGGAGGGCCCCGCCACGGAATCTAATTCACCCATGATCTGTGGCGCATTTTCTGATATGCGCCACAGATGTGTTTCACTTCTGTGGCGCATATCCCCACATGCGCCACAGAACATGGAGGAGGGCCCCACACAGGGAATCTAATTCACCCACTTCTGTGGCGCATATGGACTTATGTGCCATAGAAGATTCAGCATATGTGGCGCATTTCCTCCATATGCGCCACATATGAGGCCGTCCAGATCCATGTTAAAAAGGTGACAAAAGCTAGCTAAAAGTTCCATTTCTTGTAACTAAACCTACTTTAATCCATAGATTGGTAAGTGGAAGCTTCACTCCAACTTCTAGATCTAAAAGTTCCTTACTTTTCTCTCTCACATCTCTATTTGTTTACTAATTTCCTCTCCACCAACTTGTAGATCTATTTGTCCACACTCTCTCATCACGTGGTCTCGTCTCGCTATTATTGTGTCTACTAGGTGAGTACTTGGCCATGAACATGTAGGTGAAGCTTGTCGTGCGGGCGGTGTGTGTGTGCGATCCATGGCGAGACGATGCTTGTGTGGTGCATGAATGTTTGCAATGGGAGGAAGTTTTTTGTTGCTTGCTTGTTGTTGTCTCGGTCGGTGTGGTTGCATGGATGTTTGCCGAAATGTTGATTCATTTCCATTTTGGTAAATTTTTGCACTACCCATATGTCCTAATTTTAGGAAAGGTCATGCCGAATTTTTTCCGGCTAGCATTCATGCATGTGTGTTCATATGGTGTGGTTCTCACCTATACTCTATGTTTTGACCGCTGAAGCAACCATGGTCCTCACGATGAGCGAAGGTCAAATTGCTAGGTACAAGAAAGGCGCGAAGAAGGACATGATTCTAAACAACAAGACCATGATAAGATGTCCATGTTGAACATGCAAACTGCAGCGCTGGATCGACCCTGAATCTGGACAATTGGAGGGTCACCTGCTCAGGCGCGGTTTCATGCGCGACCTCAATGAGGCACCGGCAGGACATGGTGGTGGTCACGAAGACGTGGGCGGGCGAGAAGACGACGAGTCTACCGGGCATGATCATCATGATGAAGGAGATGCCAGCGGGCATGATCATCATGACGAAGGAGATGCCGGCGGGCATGATCAGCATGGAGAAGGAGATGGCGACGGGCATGATCATCATGAAGAAGGAGAAGACGCGAACACACGGACGCTGCTAACTTCGGTCTTGTAGGACCCTCATGTTCAAGAACTGCTCCTCAAGGAGACGAGCAACGATAAAGCTGCAGCCAGAGAGAAAGCCAAGCTGGCCCAAATGGAGGTAGACTGGATGACTCCATTGTATCCTGGGTGTCGCCCCGAGGATACACGTTTGAGTGTAACGCTCAAGGCTCTGTAGATGAAGGCCAAACACAAATGGACCGATGTGAGCTTCAACGCGAACATGGAATACTGGCACGACCAACTAATTTTTTTTGTGTTTTTTAAAGAACAAAACAATCAAACAAAGCAAAAGAAACTAAGCAAAACAAAAACAACAAAGTAAAGAGATTTGTTATGAGGGACTCCCCTTGTGAAGATGTCCTTGACTCCCCGGCAACGGCGCCAGAAAAATCTTTAATGGCGTGTAGTTGACGTGGGAGTTTATTCTTCGTTCCCCCACAACAGCGCCAGAAAAATGCTTGATGGCTCAATGCACGGCGCCCAGAAAAGTGTTGATGGCTCGTGGTTGATGTAGAGCTCGTTGGGAACCCCAAGAGGAAGGTATGATGAGCACAGCAGCAAGTTTCCCTCAGTTATGAAACCAAGGTTTAATCGAACCAGTAGGAGCAAGGAAACACCCCAAAGGTGTTACTAGCTAAGCTTTGGCAGGGCGCACTACCGGTGCTAGTAGCAACGTGGAGACCTGCACAACACAACCACAGAACTTTGTCCCCAACTTGCGATGAGGTTGTCAATCTCACTGTGTTTTGCGGAAAACAAAGGATTAAACGTATCGAATGGAAAGAAGTAAAAGTTTGCAGAAAGTAAACACAAAGAAGTAAACAGTTGTAGATTGTATGTAAAGAAAAGGACCGGGATCCATAGTTCACTAGATGTGGCTCTCCTTAAGATAGATAACATGCTGGGTGAACAAATTATAGGGGGGCAATTGACAAACACCGAGAAAGCAATACATGCATATACTAATCATCTTGACTCCTCTGAGACTTTATTGGGCAATACAACATAATACATAAACCGCCATCCAACTGCATCTATGACTAATAATCCACCTTCAGGTTATCATCCGAACCCCCTCCAGTATTAAGTTGCAAGCAACAGATTATTGCTTTACGAACTGCGTGTAAAGTAAACAATACGATTGTTCTAGGAACAAAAGGATTGTTGTTTTCTCCCTAGTAGCAACAACACATCTAGTACCTTAGAGATTTATGTCACTTCCCCAGATTACCAAAGGCATGAACCCACTATCGAGCATAAATACTAACTCTTGGAGTTGCTAGCATCTACTTGGCTAATATAGCTACTAACAACGGAAAGCATGCAAGATCTCAAATAACAAAGACATGATAGAATTAATAATCAATCTGAAATAGCATCACAATATCCATCGGATCCCCGTAAACACAACATGTATGAATTACAAATAGATGATCTTGATGATGAACGGAGCTCACAAGATCTAAACATGAAAGCACAAAGGAGGAGAAACCAGCCATCTAGCTACTACATGGATCCGTAGTCCAAGGATGAACTACTCACGCATCACACCGGAGGCTTGCATGGTGATGAAGAAGGCCTCTAGGGTGAATTCCCCTCTCCGGCAGGGTGCCGAGAAGAGCTTCAGATCCCTCCCGATCTAGGGATGGAGATGACGGCGGCTACAGACTCTTTCATGGATTTTTGATCGGGTACTTAGGGTTTATGTCCCGAGGTAAATATATAGGCAGAAGGAGAGGCCGAGGGGGTGCCGGGAGCGGCCACACCACCCCATGGCGCGGGCCAGGCCTGGCCACGCGGCCAGGAGGTGTGGTAGCTCCCTGGCCCTTCTCCGTCTCATATTATGGCACTTGACCACTTCCGGAAAAATAGGCACTTTGGCTTTTGTCCCGTCCAATTCCCAGAATATTCATTTTCTGACTTTCCTGGAACCAAAAACAGCAGAAAACGGGCATCTGGCACTGTGGCTCTTATTAATAGGTTAGTCCAAGAAATCATATGAAAAGTACTCCAAAGTTGGAACAAAACATAAGAAAGTGGATAAAACCAAGCATGGAACATCAAAAATTATAGATACATTTGGAATGTATCAGTAACATATGCCCTGATATCATAATCCTTTATGCTTTAAGGCATGTCATCCTTCATGGATTCCGAAAACATTTCTACAGTTCTCATTAGACACTATGGACAACTTAGCTCAATATTCAGTGATTCATACTTAATCACTTCCGAACATTTCTTCTTTGATCAAATATTATGTTGAGTTCTCATCATGGTTTCTAAGATAGAACCTATGTTCAAACATAGTGGATGACGATCATCCATTTCTTTCTTTCAACCATTAATGTTGAACTCAATGTCATTCCTAATTTGAATGATCAAGGACTATTCCTTAATCAATTCCTAATTCGGAGCTATTTTAGAATCTCTTTTAGGTATACATTAAAACATAATATTGTAATATACTTTCTTTCAACTTTTAACCCTTATAAATCATTATTTATCAGTACTTGCGCTTTTATTCTTAATTTATCGAACACACATAAGAATCAGAATTAAGCTCCCACTCAAAATATGTTCCCTACGTATTCGAGTCCGAAACTTACATTGCTCCCACTCAAAAATATGTCATTCACATATTAATTTAGGAAGAATTTATAGCTCCCAGTCAATTTCATGCAAATTTTATACCTTCTCAATATTTTGAATAGCTTCAAAATCCCTTGATCAATTATCAAATTGAGAGTTTCTTTTACAAGACACTAGTACTTTACTAGTATTAAATCCACTAGACGCCAGCACTTCTAAATCAAATTCTTTTGAATTTTCCCAATACATTATTCATGGAAAATCCTGCTTTGTCTTTCACCTTTTCCGTCATGACCTTGTGGCCCCTTGGAAAATCAAGTAATGTCTTTTACCTGACAATATTTAATAACTCTTTACTTTCTAATCTTAAGTGAAATCTTTTTCTAGGAATCTTCGTAACTTTAGTTTGACATCCCTTTTCTTTATAGTTTGTAGGTATGTCATGTTCCGATAACATGACAAGTGATTCATAAATGTCTCCATACAAGATGTGTGGTGCATTTACGAATCCTACTTCATGTAGTAAAATTACCAGTGGGGAGAACACAATGATCATAATCACTAATCCTTTCCTTTATGTGAAGAGACACGTTCTAGAACATATTTAGTTGCGCTTATCAACACTCTGATGTGGGGTTATGAACTATCTTCTATTAGCTTCATTGTCGAGAACATGGTTTCTCAAGAATGCACCAAAATTTTAGCAAAACCAATTTTGCCTATCTTTTGGATTTAGCCATGGATTTCGTATTCAAAGTTTCCAATGAAGACTCTACAAGGAATTGTTTGATATTTCTTTGGTGATATTGAATAACTCCAAAACTTCCTCGACAATCCATACAAATATGGTGCCGATCTCACGAATTTTCAGATGGTGCACTTTATAATCTAAATGAGTGTTTGCTATTTTCAACTAATGGTCTTTACATTAACACTACACGCTTTATTTGGTGCCACTATTCACCCACTTAATATCCAATATCACACTATGATGCTATGCATTTCGACGTATTTGAAAATATATCGCACTTCACAAGTTTTCAGGCCAATCTTATAACGTCGAATCTTTATCACTATCGATCCAATCATAGTTACTTGACTCTCTTTTATTTCAATACCCTTTGACGCTGAAAATCTTCGATCATATCAAATGGTTTCATGCTTATGTTTCATTTGGTAAACTCCTTTACAAAATTCAACAATTTCAAATGATAATCACCACTTCGTTGAAATACGGTACATCGAATATGTATTTCCTTTCAACAATTCATCAAACACTTTGTATTCGTACAATACGCGGTGTTTCAGTTATCCTTCCAAAATTGGGCATGATTCATGTGTGACAAGAGATTAAATCACTTTCACATATTGAACAATATAACTTTGAATTTTAAGCAATTGTTTCATTCAAAATGAATATATCATTAAGTTGGGTATTATCAAGGCATTTCAATATTTTACAAATGTTCATGCATTATCAATTAGTTTCACAACACGGATAATTCGCACATAATTGAACAACATATGAACACAAATAGAAATCATTCATAAAAGCATAACAACTATTTTGTCACAAGCTCATACGAATAACCGTCTCACGAAGTGTGTGGCACACTAAAGAAGTTCACCATCCATCAATTACAATAATCATCCAAAATGATAAACTAAATAATAAATGTCGAGGGAGAGTGTCGTCGGCTATCATCATCATGCTCACCATTAACACGCAACGTCAGCTCCTCTCCAGCAACCAGCTCTCATGCAGAAGGACCTATTTTCACAAAACACAACAAGTATTAGATACTTCAATACTGCAACAAGTGTTTGCAATATTATAGCATTTATAAAACTGTATATCATATATACCTTTGTAATCGATGACCTCTTCGGCAATGGGTTTGACCTTCACATTCCTGAAATGTGATATGTACTCATGGAAATCTTGTGTTTCCCCATAACCTCTCATGATGCAAGTTCTGGCATGTGCTTGGTACCTCGGGGGCAGTAACCGCAACAACATGCCTATTTCAATAGAGCCTGTATCCCAGTGATCCACGAAGTAAACAAGCCTCATGTACGCATCATGCATGCGCTCCAAGTGACTCTCTAGGTAAGCGTGCTCCTCCATCTTTATGGAAAGGAAATCTCCCATCAGCTCGTGTTTCCACATGCGCACTTGGTCTGCAAACTCCGATCTAGCTGATCCAAGATCGTATGTGGGTCAAGATTACCCACAACTGGATGTAGTTCGTCTACCATTCCAAAGCGCATTGTCACTGAAATGAAGGTGGACATCTCACGATGGTAGTAGCGGTCTTCCCGCTGCTCTGGGGTCTCATAGAAATATGGTTATTCCAAATAAATCTCGTAGCGTATGTATTCAACCAAGTCATTCTCACTAAGGAGGATATTCAGATGCACAACCCACTCAAGGAAGTTGGATCCATCAAGTTTGAGCTTCTCACCATCTAACCAATCGTCAACCCGGTAAGAAGGATAGGGGAGAACCATTTCTACATTTACAATTGCAAAAGGAATTTTGACTAAGTTTATAAATATGTGAGTTAAGTAAGAACTCCACTAAAATTACTATCCCCAAGAAAAATTTAGTGATTACATGATCCCTATTCACTACACCTCCCCGAATCGTCACGGTCGGTGATATATTTGCAAAGGTGGATGCCAAAACATCGATCAAATCAATCATGCGACTCGTGCTCGATCTTTCAACCATCCATATTCCATGGCCATGTCTACACATGCTAGGAATGTCAACTCAACCTTACGTGTATTCATTGTGCAACATTGCTTACACTCACCGTATGTAAACACAGATATATCTGACACCCGATCGTTACAACCTGCCTCATAACGGAGAACTTTCTTGGTGGTGCACACTAAGGGAGAACACTTTCGTTGGTATTTTGTTTAGGGATCATCTTATTAGGCCACCATCAAGTATTTTAATACTATCACACAACAAGATGCACATACAATAAGCTTTGAATGTAAATGTGATGTGATATGGTCCTTCACATTTGTGATCTCCGTCCCATGTGTCCGGATCTGGCACCAGGGTTCCAGCACCGTGGGCACTAGGGTTCCAGTGTCTCCGATGTCGTAGTCCACCATTACCATGACTATTACTACTACTTAGCAATAGAAATTAAACTACTTTACCTTGACTACTACCATATCACATCACAACGCCCATGCAAAACAAAGTTAGATGCCTCTACTTTCTCTTTGCATGTTTTACGTGGCTGTTAGGGATTTCGTGCAAGAACCGCTTCTTACCTACAAACTTGAACCACAAGGTTGATCAAATAGTTGTCTATGGTATACCCCTTTCGATGTCCTCGTTTGCAAATTGCGTACCAACTAATGCGAGAGAGACATACACCCCAAAGCCACTTTATACGGTATAAGTCGTATGTCAAGCATGGACCAGTCATGTGAATGAACGCATAAAGTCAGTTGGAGGTTGCTTCATCAAGCATTACTTCGGTATGCACAAGTACACGTGGGAGGGTAACAACTAAAAGATCAACACCCACATGCTACAACTCATGTGTTCTACGTGTACTAGCAATACTACGCATAGAACTAGCTCTAATATTGATACCTTCGATCCGGATTACGGATGTAGTATAGCTTATTTTTCCCTAGTAGACCTAGGTTATCGAATCCTCGGGAAGAGAATGCATAGTGAAGTTACTTTAATGGACCTTCAGGAGTTTTAGAATTCCTTTTGTGTTTTCACCGGACCAGTAGCTTGCATCTTTATGTTCTTGTCGATGGTGGAGAGAGAGGGCCTAGGATGTTCGGTTTCACCTGTAGCTGTGCAAAACATCTGATGGAAATAAAAGATAGAAATAAAGGATGTATGTACTTGTTAGAGCAAGATAAATTATATATGGCCAGTGCATCCATAATTGCTATTGCCTCTACAACCGCTTATAGCAATAACCTACTAGTCTCATCCATAGAAGAAAGAGAACTAATGATATGCATAGTGATGTCACCGTTAGTCCCAAGCAAATCCCTCACATACAGCCGTACTACCCCTTCTGTCACTGGGGTTCCCAACCTACAGATGAGTCATCACTCATACTCCCTATACCTAGCTCAACCCTCGGGGTCTTAGGTACCTGACAACTCCTTGGATTGAGGCAAGAGGGGATACAATAATCATCATGTCATACAAACTAATACATGATCCCATCTATGATAATTCACATGCACAATTGCTACATGGCTAGGCCGAAGCCCTTAGCCCAAGGAGAATTACTCACACATAGAGATGAGATCAACAATCGCAAACATTGTAATAAAAATCATAAGATTGATAGCAATAGTCTTACAATGTCGCCAATCGGAGAGGAGATCTACTATTACAAGTGGTGGAATATGGCTATGGAGATGGAGAAGGGTTTGGAGATATGGAGGCGGCTGGTGATCTATGGCAAAGACTTCTGGATGGTGCGAACTCCATTTTCTCGTCGCCCGAGCTTCTTTATATAGGGGTCCCTTCATGAAAGTTGTTCTGTTTGACCTAACGATGGTGGCGCCAACTATACGACCGGAGCTATACGGTCGGAATTTTTGCTCCGGCCGTATAGTTGGTCGTTAAACCGTCTGCCTCCGATGTAAGGCTCCTGGTTTCTTTTAGTAGTTGGAAATCTTGTATCTTTGACTTTAATGTAGTGATTCCCTCCTTTAAACGACATTATATGTGCAGGAAAAATACAAAAAGAAAAGATGGCATACCCCTCTGAATATTAGCATTAGTGGCAGGGTTTAGAGAGATATTTCGTCAAGAATATGATTAATATCCAGTTTAAATGTGGACGTTAGGTGGCTATATTTCAGAGCCATTAGATACCATTGTACGGGTTCGGGCCTGAAAACAATAAAATTTCCTAACCCAAGAACCCTAATGCCATGATCTGTCTATTAGTAATGTAGTAATGGGAGGGGCTTTTCACGAACTTACCCTTGAAGACCGAAAAGTGTGGTCAATGCTCAGGAGAGCGTGGTTGATGTAGTCGTACCAACACCGACCTCGGGGTTGTGTTAAAGTCATGTGGCTCATGCGGCTCCGACGACTTCGATTGCCCCAAGTGTTGCACCTCCTAGGGAGTTACACACATCTGGTGCCTGACGATGACTACCGCTATGCCAATCTAGCGGTAGTTGCAGAAGTAGACCTTTTGGATCCGAATCCAGTAGTGCCACAGTGCTCCGCGGTGACGGAGATTCCTGTTCGCATAGTCTAGACTTGGGACCGAAGTCACGAGAGAAAGATAGAGAGAGAGAATCATATGGAGGTCTCCCCAAAAGAGAGGGAACCTATATTGATTATTGGTGTATTTATTTTGTCAAAATACCTCTCTTTATATAGGGAAAAACCACCCCATAGCTAATTAGGTTAGCCATGTGGGACTAAACGAAGGAGAGGGGAGAGGGGGTTGGCCGCCGCCATCCAGTACCCAAGTGGGCCCCATGCAGGGTCCCTTGGCCCAGCCGACCACCCCCTCTCTCTCCTCCCTTTGGTCTTTCCTTCATAGGCCCTTTTCCCTAGGGATTTTGGCCCAATTAGGTATTTGAACATTTTACTTCTTTTTCTTTAATTAAATAAAAATGATTAAATCAATATTTAACATGTACTTACATATTATTCAATCCCAATGGCTATGGAACTCCTTCCACCCCACTCTGGACATACTCTGTACTTACCAAAACACTTTCGCTTCTCTCTCTTTCTATTCTTCGGTGATTCTGTCGATACCAAAACGATCTCTAAGCTTCATCAAGCCCTTAAGCGTGATACCCCATGGTTTAGGAACACTCCAGACATGATCAAGACCCCTATCATGCCAATGATCATCAGCGGGACTTGGATGCCCATGATGACCCCTGTGCATTCCACGAATCTTTCATCGTTTGAACCATGAACGTCATGTCATATTCCTTTTGTCTCTTTGATACTTGCATTGTCCGAGATATGATCAATGACATCACCATGTAGTGTGCAATCACATTACCGAAAAATGCTATTTAAACTCGTTCTAACAAGTGATACCCATGTGATCAAATCACATGTTGCGCAGCTATTGGATATAACTTCTCCGAGTGGGCCCTCGAGTATCTTTCCTTCACGCAGATGGAAAAATCCCGCTCTTGACACATAATGCCTCTTTATGTTCCTCTGAATACCTAAACATACCTTTATGATCACCATTTAACTAAGTGACGTTTGATGCTATCTAAGTATTCTTGGGTGACAGTGATTGATATGGTCTCACGATCTAAGAAATAGGACACTAGGTATTTTCTAATCATCGTAACTTGAACTTCGTGACATGATTGAGTCACGATGTTTAGATTGTGTATAGATCGTCATCTCATTCTGGCAATGAGGTGACTCTATTGTCAAGTGGCATAAATGCCACATGATAAGGAAACCTTGATCATCTGTTGACCAATGAACTAGTGACTAGAGATTCACCGGGAACACCTAGTTGTTTATATATCACACGTGTATTGACGGTTCCTTTCAATACAGTTATAGCTTGACATAAAACTTAATCATAAACTTTGTGAAATATGATAATAATCCATATTATTATTTGTCTCTAGGGCATATTGCCAACAGAGATCTCTCCTAAAGGACACATTTGGGGGATTAGATTCCATTATTGTGGATAGTGTATCCCATTTATATCCCACAATAGAATATAGAAATGGATACTGCTCACTAAGTGTAGTGTGACCCAGCCACCTATCTTCCTAGAAGCGTATATGTGATCCATCCTTGATATTAAAAGTACCAAATCAGAAAAAAAAATATTTTTGGACGCCATGAGTCCAACCCAAAAGTGTGAGTCACCGGGTTTCCATACCACTTGAGACACTGCTTTTGAGCCAAAATATTTCCTCCACGGAATAGTTTGCCAAACACCATCTTTTGTAAGTAGCTTAAAAGCCATTTACCTAGAAGTGCAGTATAATTGACTTGCAAATCATGTATGCCAAGTCCCCAATATTCTTTTGGACGGCAAACGACATTCCAAGTGGCTAGTCGATATTTCTTTTTTTACCATCTCCCTGCCAAAAGAATCTTGAACAGAAATAATCCACTCTATTCAAGACACCCTTTGGTAATTGGAAAAATGAGATCATATGCATTACCATATTAGTGAGTACTAAATTTATGAGAAGAAGTCTTCCTCCAAGAGATAGCAATTTACCTTTCCAACTATTAAGACATTTTCGTAAATCTTTCCGCGACGAGTTTCCATTCAGCCGCTGATAATGAATCGAAATTCCCAAATAATTGATTGGAAATTTCCCCTACCCATAGCCGAATAAATCAGCATATAGGTGGTCCTCGTCTTGAGCCTCGTCGAAATAATACAAATCACTTTTATGGAAGTTTAATTTCAATCCAGAAAATTGCTCAAATGCTAATAAAATTAATTTCAGATTCTTTGTTTTTTCAAATTGTGTTCTATAAACAAGATTGTATCATTGGCATATTGATAAATAGAAAGAGCACCATCAACAAAATGAGGAACTAATCCTTCAATATGGCCATCAACCTTTATACAGAGTGTTTGATGAAGGAACGACCAATTAACTTTATCATACGCCTTCTCAAAGTTAATCTTGAACAGTACCCCATTAAGCTTCTCGGAGTGAAGTTCGTGAATTGTTTCATGTAGAATTACTACACCATCTAGGATGTTTCTTCCTTGCATGAATGCGGTTTGAGAAGGACGAACAACATGATCAACCACTGAGTTTAGTCTAATCATAGCAACTTTTGTACATATTTTAAAACTAACATTAAGAAGGCAAATGGGTCGATATTGTTGTATAAGTTCTGCGTCATTGACCTTAGGTAATAAAATAATTTTGCCAAAATTAAGTATAAATAAATCTAGTAGGCCGAAATGCAGAAAACCAAACAAATTCATCAAATCATTTTTAATGACATCCTATAAGTTTTGATAAAATTCCGCGGGTAAACCATCAGTACTAGGTGCTTTGTTATTTTCCATTTGGAAAACAACTTTCTTGACCTCCTCCTCCGTATAAGGAGCGGTTAGAAAATTATTTTCTTCATCAGAAACTTGGGGAATATCCGCGGTTTGGGGTTCATCCAACAAGAAAGAATTCACAAGCAGTGCCCCAAACAAGCATTTGTAATAATTAGTGATATAAGATTTAAGTTGTTTTTGTACCTCAATTGTACCCTCATCCTATACCAGAGTGTGAATAAGTTTCTTCTTATGCTTTCCATTGTCCACAGCATGGAAGTATCTCGTATTCACATCTGCTTCAAGAATGAATTTTGCTTTAGAGCATTGATACCATTTGAGTTCCTCCTCACATAGTAGTTGAGCAATATTCGCATTCGATTAGCTTTTTAGCTCAATCTCTTGTGCAGATAAAGGCCCGACTTCCGCACAAGCTTCTAAATCATCAATAATAGATGAAATATGCATTTTTTTCTTAGTAGTGTGTCGAGCCCAACCACGTAGGAACTTGCGCAGAGCATATATTTTTTTATTCCATCGTTGTATAGGTATTTGACCACTAACTTGTTTTTCCCAAATGGCCTTCACCGTATCATGAAAGCCATCATAAAGCAATCACCCAAGTTCAAATCTGAACTCATGTTTATGTTTCATTCATGGAAACCCATAGACAAAAGTAACGGCGTGATCCGATAAAGCCCCAATATATTCAAGAGCACGAACGTTGACCACAGGGAACTTTTCCTCCCACTCAGTATCCATAAGTACTCTATCAATCTTCTCATATGTTGGCTCAGGAAGACTGTTAGCCCAGGTAAATTGTCTTCCTAACATTCTGACCTCTCTTCAGTCCAGGCTATCGGTGATAACATTAAACAATAAAGGCCAATATTCATAGAAACACCCCCAACCTTTTTTTGAGGTAATCATAGAAAATTAAAATATCCGCATATAAGGATAGGATATTGATGGCTCTGAAATATAGCCATCTACATCCACATTTAAACTAGATATTACTCATATTCTTGATGAAATATCTCTCTAAACCCTGGCACTAATGCAAATATTCAAAGGGGTATGAAATCCTTTCTTTTATATTCTTTTTGCATAGATAATTTTGTTTCAAGGAGGGAATCACTATATTAAAGTCAAAGATATGAGATTTCTAACAACCAGAAGAAACCAGGAGCCGTACAACGGAGGTAGACACTTTAACGACCAACTATACGACCAGAGCAAAAAAATTGGTCGTATAGCTCCGGTCGTATAGTTGGTGCCACCACCGTTAGGTCAAACAGAACAACTTTCGTGAAGGGACCCCCATAAAAAGAAGCCTCGAGCGACGGGAAAATAGGGATCTCTTGCTCCACCCCGAAGAAGCCAGGCCTCGCCAAAAGGCGCCTCCAGATCTCCAAACCCTTCTCCATCTCCATAGCCATATTCCACCACTTGTAATAGTAGATCTCTTCTTTGATTGGTGACATTGTAAGACTATTGCTATCAATCTTATGATTTTCATTACAATGTTTGTGATTGTTGATCTCATCTCTATGTGTGAGTAATTCTCCTTGGGCTAAGGGCTTCGACCTAGCCATGTAGCAATTGTGCATGTTATTTATCATAGATGGGGTCGTGTATTAGTTTGTATGACATGACGATTATTGTATCCTCTCTTGCCTCAATCCAAGGACTTGTCAGGTACCCAAGACCCCAAGGGTTGAGCCAGGTATAGGGAGTATGAGTGATGACTGATCTGTAGGTTGGGAACCCTAGTGATAGAAGGGGTAGTATGGTTGTATGTGAGGGATTTGCTTTGGATTAACGGTGACATCACTATGCATATCATTAGTTCTCTTTCTTCTATGGATCAGACTAGTAGGTTATTTCTATAAGCGGTTGCGGAGGCAATATCAATTATGGATGCACTGCCCACATATAATTTATCTTGCTCTAACAAGTACACGCATACATTATTTCTATCTTTTATTTCCATCAGATGTTTTGCACAGATACAGGTGAAACCGAACGCCCTAGGCCCTCTCTCTCCATCATCGACAACAACAAAAAGACGCAAGCTATTGGTCCGATAAAAACACAAAAGGAATTCTAAAAGTCCTGAAGGTCTGTTAAAGTAACTTCACTACGCAGTCGCTTCCCGGGGATTTGATAACCTAGGTCTACTAGGGAAAAAGAAGCTACAGTACATCCATAATCCGAATCGAAGGTATCAACCCGTTTTCTGGCGCTGTTGCCGAGGAAGCAATAGCTACCCTGGTGAGGTTATTAGGAACCTTGCTAGTTTTAATTCTTGTTTTTAATTTTCTTAGTTTGGTTTCAGTCTTTATTTGATAAACCAAAAAAATTAGTTAGCCTTTAAATTATTGCTTTTACTACTATAATTCTTTGTTTAAGAAAACCCAAAAACATAGGAAGTGTGGCTGAAAACAAGATTGGGGATTTTGCTATTCCCAATAATGATTATTTGCGTACTCCTATTACTCAGCCAACAATTACTGCTAATGACTATGAAATTAAGCCCCATTACTTAAGTTTGGTTCAACAGAATCAATTTGGAGGCTCGGCCATTGAAGACACAGGTAAGCACTTAAATACTTTCACTAAAATATGTGATATGATGCGTATAAAAGACGTTGACCCCGATGCGGTCAAATTGCGTCTATTCCCTTTCTCTCTAAGAGGAAGAGCAAAAGAATGGTTGCTATCTTTGCCTACAAATACAATTACATCATGGGTGGGATGTACTTCTTCATTTATGACTAAAATTTTCCCACCTGCAAAGACTATGCAACTCCGATCTAATATTACTGGTTTTAGACAGGAAGAGCATGAGCCACTAGCGCTTGCATGGGAGAGGATGAAAGAATGTTTAAGAAACTGTCCTAGTGATTTCTACGCACTTCTATTCTTGTAGACAGTTGTTGGGCCTCCAAGTGCAGAGGTTTGTAGAACAACAGCAGGTTTCCCTTAAGTGGATTACCCAAGGTTTATCAAACTCAGGGAGGAAGTGGCCAAAGTTATCCCCTCTCAAGCAACCCTGCAATCTAGATACAAGAACTGCCTTGTGTCCCCAACACACCCAATACACTTGTCAGGTGTATAGGTGCACTAGTTCGGCGAAGAGATAGTGAAATACAAGTGTTATGGATAATTATAAGTGGTAACGGTGCCAGAAAAAGAGCTTGACAGGTAGGAATAGACTAAAGGCAATCTGATGGAAGCAAGCAAACATGTAACAGATCTAGTTGCAAACGTTGTTTCAATGTTTAGAAACAAGGCCTAGGGATCATACTTTCACTAGTGAAAACTCTCATATAAATATCTTCTCTTTATGATACTACTCTGAACTACTCCCTGGTTGGACACTCTAATCCATGGTAGGGCTATAAGAGAACTCCTCAAAGTCCGCTTTCCCCATCTAGATAACCCCACACTGTCACCTTGAGCGCTAGATGGTTCCAACAAACACCACAATTTCATAGAGACATCCAACTCCAAATATAACTCATAACAAGTATTTGTAATCTCTAGCCTAAGTGCCACACGGTTTGCACACTGTCAACTTCACACACGTGGGGAGAGCATAGATCTATTAAAGCACTTGAGTAGCAAGGTAGATCTACTTGATTACAAAGCTCATGATCACAATATGATCACGCATAGAGAAAAAGATGAACACATAGCTACCGGTAGAGCCCTTAGCCTCGAGAGAGATCTACTCCCTCCTCATCATGGGAATCAGCAACGGCGATGGAGATGGTGGTGGAGATCAATGGAGATGGCTCCGGGGGCACTTCCCCGTCCCGGCAAGGTGCCGGAACAGAGACTTCTGTCCCCCGAATCTCCTCTTCGGTGGCGGCGGCACTGCGGAACTTTTCGTGGCTAGAGGCTGGATTATTTAGGGTTTCTCAGGGGGGCTTCTTATAGGTGAAGGGGCGATGTAAGTGTTGGAGATATGCCCAAGAGGCAATAATAAAGTGGTTATTATTATATCTTTATGTTTATGATAAATGTTTACATCCCATGCTATAATTGTATTATTAGGAAACACTAATACATGTGTGTTTTGTAAACATAAAAGAGTCCCTAGTAAGCCTCTTGTTAAACTAGCTTGTTGATTAATTGATGATCATGGTTTCCTGATCATGGACATTAGGATGTGATTAATAACAAGGTTATATCATTAGGAGAATGATGTGATGGACACACACCCATAGTAAGCGTAGCATAAGATCAAGTCATTAAGTTCGTATTGCTGTAAGCTTTCAAATACATAGTAACCTAATCCTTCGACCATGAGGTTATGTTAATCATCATCACCGGATGGGTACTTTGATGACATCAAACACCGCTTCGTAACTGGGTGGTCATAAAGGTGTCATTGGGTATTCTGAAAGTATGTGTTGAAGCGCATGGACCAAGATTGGGATTTGTCCATCCATATGACGGATAGATATGCTCTGGGCCCTCTCGGTGGAATGTCATCTAATTAGCTTGCAAGCATGTGACTGGGTCACAAGGGATGACATAGCATGGAACGAGTAAAGAGTACTTATCAGTAACGAGGTAGAACTAGGTATGGAGATGCTGACGATCAAACCTCGGATAAGTATAGTATCGCGAGACAAAGGGAATTGGTTTCATATGTAAATGGTTCAATCGATCATGAAGTCATCGTTGAGTATGTGGGAGCCATTATGGATCTCCAGATCCCGCTGATGGTTATTGATAGGAGATGTGTCTCTATCATGTCTACATATTCACGAACCGTAGGGTGACACACTTAAGGTTCGAAGTTGTTTTAAGTAGATATGGAATGTGCGTTGGAGACCGAATGTTGTTCGGAGTCTCGGATTGGATTTGGGACATCACGAGGAGATCCGGAATGGTCCGGAGAATAAGATTCATATATAGGAGATCATTTTATGAGTTAGGAAATGTTCCGGAGTGTTTGTATGAGGATTCTAGAAGGTTTCGGAATGTTCCGGAAGGTTCTGGAAGATATCTTGGAGTTTGCTTGAAAATCAAGATAGGGATCAAGGAGTCCTGGTGGGTCAAGACACGGATTCGTGGGGAAGGAGGACTCCTTCCCCACCTCCAACCCGCCGGCCTAGGGAGGAGAGGAGTCCTACAAGGACTCCCCTCCCCATGGCGCCATCCCCTCTTTAAATAGAGGGGCAGGGGGCGCCCCCTCCTTGCACGCTCTCATAACGTCCAATCTCTGCCGCCTCTCTCCTCCACCATATTCTGCACAGGCATAGGCGAAGCCCTGCAGAATTCTCTACTCCACCACCACCACCACGCCGTCGTGCTGCTGGGATTCCGTGGAGAAGATCTACTACCTCCGCTGCTCGCTGGAACGGGGAGAGGAAGGTCTGCTTCGACTCCGCACGTGTGACCGACTGCGGAAGCGCTGCCGAATCGTGGCGCCGGAAGGATCGTCTACTTGACCAAGGGCGGAAGCGCTGCTGGAACGCGACGCCGGAAGGATCGTCTACTTGACCGAGGGCGGAAGCGCTGCTGGATCGCGACGCCGGAAGGATCGTCCACACGATCTTGAGATCGGCAAGTGATCGACTACATCAACCACGAGATCTAATCTCGTTAACGCTTTCGGATCTACGAGGGTTAGTTCCTATCTATCTCGTTGCGCATGTCTCATAGATTAGATCTTGGCTTTTATCTAGATTAGATCTGGGTTTTGTTCGTTCTTGCGGTAGAAAATTTTTGTTTTCCATGCTACGAACCCATCAGTGGTATCAGAGCCGTATCTATGCGTAGATCTGTTGCACGAGTAGAACACAATGATGTTGTGGGCGTTGATGCTTTTGTTGTCGGTGTCTTAGCGTGTACTTTGCATCTTGCGGCATGGTGGGATGAAGCGGCTCGGGCTAACATTACATGTCATCGCACATGAGACTTGCTCCACGCTTGACGTGCAACTTGCTTTGCACAAGTGGCTTTGCGGGTGTCTGTCTCTCCCACCATAGTTAAGATTCAATTTACAATGAGCATCTTGACAACACGTGTATCAACGTTGTGGTCCTTGTTCGTAGGTAAGATCGGTCTTATGCGAAAGCCCCAAACCACGTAAAACATGCAAAGAAAATTAGAGGCGTCTAACTTGTTTTTGCAGGGGTTTTGTGATGTGATATGGCCATCATGTGATTATGATTATATTTTATGTATGCAATGATCCTTGTTGTAATATGGCAACCGGCAGGAGCCTAATGGTTGTCTTTTAATTCTGTTAAGACCTGCGTGTCTATTCATCTTGTAATAGCTTTATTCCAAGTAGTTGTAATAGTTGCTAGTGATGATGGACAATCATGAAGCGGCGCCACGGACCTTGACGCCACGCCGGTGATGATGGAAATCTTGCCCATGCTTTGGAGATGGAGATCAAAGGCACAAGAAGAAAGGCCATATCATATCACATATTATGAATTGCCTGTGATGTTAATCCTTTATGCATCTTGTATTGCTTAGATCGCGACGGTAGCATTATAAGATGATCCCTCTCACTAAATATCAAGTAATAAAGTGTTCATCCTTAGTTGGCACCGTTGCTAAGACTCGTCGTTTCGAAGCATCTCGTGATGATCGGGTGTGATAGACTCTACGTGTGCATACAACGGGTGCAAGCCAGATTTGCACATGCAGAAACTAAGGTTAACCTTGACGAGCCTAGCATGTACAGACATGGTCTCGGAACACAGAATACCGAAAGGTAAAGCATGAGTCATATGGATGATATGATGAACATGTTGATTGTTCGCCTTTAAAGCTACATCATCTCACGTGATGATCGGACTTGGTGTAGTGGATTTGGTTCATGTAATCACTAAAACAACTTGAGGGATGTTGTTTTGAGTGGGAGTTCGTTTGTAATTTGGATTAGTCGAACTCAATTTATCATAAACACAATCAAAGTGAATTTGCATAGTTTGTTGTAGTCATTGGCATCCGTTCACCACCTTACGCTTAGTTATAGTTGAGATAGTGGAACTATAGAAATTCTGGATATTTACTTTACGAACTGGTATCGTATTGTTTTGAATGTCAATTTAAAGATTATAAGTCCTATTGCAAACTTTCAGCAAACTCTATTTACTCCATGAAGTTTAATAAGTAGTATTAAATCAAGAGTAAGAATTCCAATGTTAGTATCTAAAGTATCATGTTTGCCTCCATGATTCTTGATACTCAAAAGATTGTTTTTAATATCAAGTTTATCTAAGAGCTGAAAGCAATGTTTCAGAAACCATCATATGTGAAAGGTATTGCGATATCTAAAACTATGTGTTGGTTACAACATGATAGAGTATACGTCCTCATATTTGATGAGAATTTGTGAAGGTTGGAGACGCTAGTCGTCCTAATCCTCCAAAAGGTTTTGAAAAAGAAACATTATACTCGCAATTCACCTTTATAAGCTATAGCAGCTTGATCATGAAAGTTGTCATGATAAGGATGAATAGAAGATGTAAGTAAAATGTTTACTACACTAAAAGATTACTAAAGAATGGATTTTTGAAAGAACACCAAACATTTGATGATGGTGATCCACTTCAAAGTGCAAGTCCAAAGGTATTGGTATTTGACTATACACACTTTGTACTATGTGTCATGTGAATGACACCACTATTGATGTTGATAGATTCTTTTAAAAGAAAAAGGAATTGCTGAAAGAGAATCTATAAAATATTTGGCAGAAATTATAAGGTTGGAGATGTCCAACTTGGGTATATAGAAGATATACATGTTATGGTTGTATTCCTTGCTTGTTAAACAATGTGGTTCTCCGGTATTGGATACCGAATTGGTTGGTGTGCTATGTCATACAGGACAACGTAATTCATGAACTACAATGGCCTAAGTAACTAGCAAGAGAATAAGTGATGATGTTCATCGAAAACAAATAAAGTGTTATTGTGTTTTTCGTTGACGTCAAATCTAGCCTTCAAGATTTGTTATTTTGTTCCGGTATTACGAGAACAATGGTTGTTCAAATAATTACCGTATTCCATAAAGGATGGATGAACTTTTACAAGTCTGGTGGGAGAAATCACATCCATAAACACTATTGCTAAAATGTCGCAAGACAAAAGATTGAAAGATCACTTGCGAAGTGACATCGCTGTTTAAATTGTATTGGAAAGAAAACATGAAGAAACTCCATGTTGATGGAATTTTGGAGTCTTTTGATTTTGATCAAATGACGCTTGTGAAACTTTCTACAGATAATTAAAACTTCGTTCATAGGCCAAAAGGAACGAATGACTGGCTTATTGGAACTTGTACATATTGATATATGAAGCCCATTATGTAGTCAAGAGCGATGGATTTCAACTTCATATGCTTTCTCCGAGAATTTGAGTGAATATATGTATACTTACTCAATAAGGAAGAAGTATGAAACATTTGAAAAATGTTCAAAGACTTTCAAGATGAAGTGGAAAATCGTTGTAACAAGAAAATAAAGAGTTTATGATTCGATCATAAAGGAAGATATTTGAGTTACATGTTTAGCAAAAACACCTAAGACTTGAGGAATTGTTCTGTGATTTGTGTTTCCCGATAAACCATAGGATTATGGCATATTCGAGAGATAAAATCAAACCATGTTTGAGATGGTAAGATCAAGGGTGTCATTTATAAAACCGCCATTATGTTTTAAAGATTAAAGCTTTAGTGACTACCGCTTTTACACTGAAAAGAGCTCCATCGTGATCCGTTGAAATGACACCATATAAGTCATGGTTAGGGATAAAACCCGAATTGTCTTTTCTTAAAATTTTGGCATGTTATGCATAAGTAAAATGTTTACAACCAAAGTCGGATAAGCACGTCTTTGTAGGTTATCCCAAAGAATTTGTTGGGAATTTCTCCATAACACCGAGGACAAAAGAGTTTGTTACTTGGAACGTCAAGTTTCTTGAGAAGGAATTTTTCGTGTAAAGTTAAGTGGGAGGACAGTAGAACTTTGATAAGGTTGTTGAACCTTAGCTATATGTGCTAAGTAGCGCAGCACCGGAAAGTGTCCCGGTGGCGGCCACAATGCTCATGGCTCTCGTGATTACAAAAGGTGTGATCTCGGAGATTAGAGTTCCTATAGAACCGTGTGGGTCGGTAAGAATCAAATAGTAAGATTTGATAAGCAAGTCGTTATTGTTTTGACAATGATGAACCGACTACATGCAAAGAAGCGATGATGGGCCCTGACTCCATAAAATGACTAGAAGTCATAGAATCCGTGATAGTATCCATACACAAGAAATCAAGTTTCTGAACTTTGAAGACCCTCCGGAAAGGCGTGAAGCCTATCGGTCGTGTTTGGATCTATAAAGAAATAGACATGGATGTTTCAAATCTATGAAATAGTCGACATGTCGGAAAGAGTTTACGACAATGTTCAAGGAATTGACTATGATAAGATTTGATCTTTCATAGCGATATTTAGTCTGGACGGATTAATGTAGCAACCACTACATATATTTTGGTATATGGTAGTTGAACAAACAAAACAAGTTCTTCTAATAGAATGGTTACCTAGGACATGTACATGACACGATCCAAAGGGTTTTGTTAATTCAAAGGATGCTAAAAGAGTATGCAAAACTTCAATGGTTGAAGTAAGCATAGCGGAGTTGGAATCTTCACCATGATGAAACTGTTAAAAGAGTTTAAATTCATCAGAGATGATGAAGATGCTTGCATTTGCAAGAAATTAAGTGGGAGCGCTGAGACATATTTCTAATACATTATGTAGAGGACATATTGTTGATTGGAAATGATGTATCTTATATTGACATAGGTTAAGAATTTCATTTTGATGAAAGACTTAGGCATAACCCAAGAATTAGGCATCAATGTCTATATGGATAGATTGAGGCGCTAATATGGTTTTGCCAAATGTACATAGATAAGATGTTGAATGAGTTCAATATAGAAACAACAAGAAAGGTTCTTGATGCACGGAAAGTACTGAATCAAGATTCGAGTGTGTTGACACGAGATTCAAGTGTTTTGACACTTGGTGAAATTACAAGAATATTTTGATCAATCATTCTTTGAGATGTACACATACAGATATGTCCTATGCTCTAAATGTTATGAGCATATACCAGAATGATTCATAAGATGATCATTGGAAAATAGTAAAGATATTCTTATGAGCTTTGGAAGAACTAAGAATATACCATGTATAAGTGACAAATAGTTAAAGGTAGTTCATTGTAAAGTGTTACATTGATACTAGTTTTGTCACAAGATACAAATTAAGTTTATCTCAATTTAAACTATGGGTGGCACAATGTAATGAAAGGAAGTTCCATAACGGATTTGGTTGAGTACCAAAGTTAAAACATTGTGACAGATACTACAACAAAAGGCTAAGTATATAAACTGCTATAGTAGTAGCAAAGGAGGGCATTTGTGTTAAGTAGTTTGTTATCAAACTAGGTGTGGTTCATAGCGGGATAATACTATGAAGATACATTGTATGACAATTGTATCAACATGATTTAATCCCGAGGAACTAAAGGTCTCACCAAAGGACCAAATTTTTACAATGCCATCTCATTGGAGAATGAGTAATGCGTAGAGACGCAAGGACATGCAAATACACACGGACCTGGAAGTGTCAGATCCAAAGATTATGTTTACCACTAGCAATGGTGTCTATACAACACCAGAAAGCCATAGGTGTTGAATGCACAAGTTTTTAACTAGATTATTGACTCTAGTGCAAGTGGGAGACTGTTGGAGATATGCCCAAGAGGCAATAATAAAGTGGTTATTATTATATCTTTATGTTTATGATAAATGTTTACATCCCATGCTATAATTGTATTATTAGGAAACACTAATACATGTGTGTTTTGTAAACATAAAAGAGTCCCTAGTAAGCCTCTTGTTAAACTAGCTTGTTGATTAATTGATGATCATGGTTTCCTGATCATGGACATTAGGATGTGATTAATAACAAGGTTATATCATTAGGAGAATGATGTGATGGACACACACCCATAGTAAGCGTAGCATAAGATCAAGTCATTAAGTTCGTATTGCTGTAAGCTTTCAAATACATAGTAACCTAATCCTTCGACCATGAGGTTATGTTAATCACCATCACCGGATGGGTACTTTGATGACATCAAACACCGCTTCGTAACTGGGTGGTCATAAAGGTGTCATTGGGTATTCTGAAAGTATGTGTTGAAGCGCATGGACCAAGATTGGGATTTGTCCATCCATATGACGGATAGATATGCTCTGGGCCCTCTCGGTGGAATGTCATCTAATTAGCTTGCAAGCATGTGACTGGGTCACAAGGGATGACATAGCACGGAACGAGTAAAGAGTACTTATCAGTAACGAGGTAGAACTAGGTATGGAGATGCTGACGATCAAACCTCGGATAAGTATAGTATCGCGAGACAAAGGGAATTGGTTTCATATGTAAATGGTTCAATCGATCATGAAGTCATCGTTGAGTATGTGGGAGCCATTATGGATCTCCAGATCCCGCTGATGGTTATTGATAGGAGATGTGTCTCTATCATGTCTACATATTCACGAACCGTAGGGTGACACACTTAAGGTTCGAAGTTGTTTTAAGTAGATATGGAATGTGCGTTGGAGACCGAATGTTGTTCGGAGTCTCGGATTGGATTTGGGACATCACGAGGAGATCCGGAATGGTCCGGAGAATAAGATTCATATATAGGAGATCATTTTATGAGTTAGGAAATGTTCCGGAGTGTTTGTATGAGGATTCTAGAAGGTTTCGGAATGTTCCGGAAGGTTCTGGAAGATATCTTGGAGTTTGCTTGAAAATCAAGATAGGGATCAAGGAGTCCTGGTGGGTCAAGACACGGATTCGTGGGGAAGGAGGACTCCTTCCCCACCTCCAACCCGCCGGCCTAGGGAGGAGAGGAGTCCTACAAGGACTCCCCTCCCCATGGCGCCATCCCCTCTTTAAATAGAGGGGCAGGGGGCGCCCCCTCCTTGCACGCTCTCATAACGTCCAATCTCTGCCGCCTCTCTCCTCCACCATATTCTGCACAGGCATAGGCGAAGCCCTGCAGAATTCTCTACTCCACCACCACCACCACGCCGTCGTGCTGCTGGGATTCCGTGGAGAAGATCTACTACCTCCGCTGCTCGCTGGAACGGGGAGAGGAAGGTCTGCTTCGACTCCGCACGTGTGACCGACTGCGGAAGCGCTGCCGAATCGTGGCGCCGGAAGGATCGTCTACTTGACCAAGGGCGGAAGCGCTGCTGGAACGCGACGCCGGAAGGATCGTCTACTTGACCGAGGGCGGAAGCGCTGCTGGATCGCGACGCCGGAAGGATCGTCCACACGATCTTGAGATCGGCAAGTGATCGACTACATCAACCACGAGATCTAATCTCGTTAACGCTTTCGGATCTACGAGGGTTAGTTCCTATCTATCTCGTTGCGCATGTCTCATAGATTAGATCTTGGCTTTTATCTAGATTAGATCTGGGTTTTGTTCGTTCTTGCGGTAGAAAATTTTTGTTTTCCATGCTACGAACCCATCAGTGGTATCAGAGCCGTATCTATGCGTAGATCTGTTGCACGAGTAGAACACAATGATGTTGTGGGCGTTGATGCTTTTGTTGTCGGTGTCTTAGCGTGTACTTTGCATCTTGCGGCATGGTGGGATGAAGCGGCTCGGGCTAACATTACATGTCATCGCACATGAGACTTGCTCCACGCTTGACGTGCAACTTGCTTTGCACAAGTGGCTTTGCGGGTGTCTGTCTCTCCCACCATAGTTAAGATTCAATTTACAATGAGCATCTTGACAACACGTGTATCAACGTTGTGGTCCTTGTTCGTAGGTAAGATCGGTCTTATGCGAAAGCCCCAAACCACGTAAAACATGCAAAGAAAATTAGAGGCGTCTAACTTGTTTTTGCAGGGGTTTTGTGATGTGATATGGCCATCATGTGATTATGATTATATTTTATGTATGCAATGATCCTTGTTGTAATATGGCAACCGGCAGGAGCCTAATGGTTGTCTTTTAATTCTGTTAAGACCTGCGTGTCTATTCATCTTGTAATAGCTTTATTCCAAGTAGTTGTAATAGTTGCTAGTGATGATGGACAATCATGAAGCGGCGCCACGGACCTTGACGCCACGCCGGTGATGATGGAAATCTTGCCCATGCTTTGGAGATGGAGATCAAAGGCACAAGAAGAAAGGCCATATCATATCACATATTATGAATTGCCTGTGATGTTAATCCTTTATGCATCTTGTATTGCTTAGATCGCGACGGTAGCATTATAAGATGATCCCTCTCACTAAATATCAAGTAATAAAGTGTTCATCCTTAGTTGGCACCGTTGCTAAGACTCGTCGTTTCGAAGCATCTCGTGATGATCGGGTGTGATAGACTCTACGTGTGCATACAACGGGTGCAAGCCAGATTTGCACATGCAGAAACTAAGGTTAACCTTGACGAGCCTAGCATGTACAGACATGGTCTCGGAACACAGAATACCGAAAGGTAAAGCATGAGTCATATGGATGATATGATGAACATGTTGATTGTTCGCCTTTAAAGCTACATCATCTCACGTGATGATCGGACTTGGTGTAGTGGATTTGGTTCATGTAATCACTAAAACAACTTGAGGGATGTTGTTTTGAGTGGGAGTTCGTTTGTAATTTGGATTAGTCGAACTCAATTTATCATAAACACAATCAAAGTGAATTTGCATAGTTTGTTGTAGTCATTGGCATCCGTTCACCACCTTACGCTTAGTTATAGTTGAGATAGTGGAACTATAGAAATTCTGGATATTTACTTTACGAACTGGTATCGTATTGTTTTGAATGTCAATTTAAAGATTATAAGTCCTATTGCAAACTTTCAGCAAACTCTATTTACTCCATGAAGTTTAATAAGTAGTATTAAATCAAGAGTAAGAATTCCAATGTTAGTATCTAAAGTATCATGTTTGCATCCATGATTCTTGATACTCAAAAGATTGTTTTTAATATCAAGTTTATCTAAGAGCTGAAAGCAATGTTTCAGAAACCATCATATGTGAAAGGTATTGCGATATCTAAAACTATGTGTTGGTTACAACATGATAGAGTATACGTCCTCATATTTGATGAGAATTTGTGAAGGTTGGAGACGCTAGTCGTCCTAATCCTCCAAAAGGTTTTGAAAAAGAAACATTATACTCGCAATTCACCTTTATAAGCTATAGCAGCTTGATCATGAAAGTTGTCATGATAAGGATGAATAGAAGATGTAAGTAAAATGTTTACTACACTAAAAGATTACTAAAGAATGGATTTTTGAAAGAACACCAAACATTTGATGATGGTGATCCACTTCAAAGTGCAAGTCCAAAGGTATTGGTATTTGACTATACACACTTTGTACTATGTGTCATGTGAATGACACCACTATTGATGTTGATAGATTCTTTTAAAAGAAAAAGGAATTGCTGAAAGAGAATCTATAAAATATTTGGCAGAAATTATAAGGTTGGAGATGTCCAACTTGGGTATATAGAAGATATACATGTTATGGTTGTATTCCTTGCTTGTTAAACAATGTGGTTCTCCGGTATTGGATACCGAATTGGTTGGTGTGCTATGTCATACAGGACAACGTAATTCATGAACTACAATGGCCTAAGTAACTAGCAAGAGAATAAGTGATGATGTTCATCGAAAACAAATAAAGTGTTATTGTGTTTTTCGTTGACGTCAAATCTAGCCTTCAAGATTTGTTATTTTGTTCCGGTATTACGAGAACAATGGTTGTTCAAATAATTACCGTATTCCATAAAGGATGGATGAACTTTTACAAGTCTGGTGGGAGAAATCACATCCATAAACACTATTGCTAAAATGTCGCAAGACAAAAGATTGAAAGATCACTTGCGAAGTGACATCGCTGTTTAAATTGTATTGGAAAGAAAACATGAAGAAACTCCATGTTGATGGAATTTTGGAGTCTTTTGATTTTGATCAAATGACGCTTGTGAAACTTTCTACAGATAATTAAAACTTCGTTCATAGGCCAAAAGGAACGAATGACTGGCTTATTGGAACTTGTACATATTGATATATGAAGCCCATTATGTAGTCAAGAGCGATGGATTTCAACTTCATATGCTTTCTCCGAGAATTTGAGTGAATATATGTATACTTACTCAATAAGGAAGAAGTATGAAACATTTGAAAAATGTTCAAAGACTTTCAAGATGAAGTGGAAAATCGTTGTAACAAGAAAATAAAGAGTTTATGATTCGATCATAAAGGAAGATATTTGAGTTACATGTTTAGCAAAAACACCTAAGACTTGAGGAATTGTTCTGTGATTTGTGTTTCCCGATAAACCATAGGATTATGGCATATTCGAGAGATAAAATCAAACCATGTTTGAGATGGTAAGATCAAGGGTGTCATTTATAAAACCGCCATTATGTTTTAAAGATTAAAGCTTTAGTGACTACCGCTTTTACACTGAAAAGAGCTCCATCGTGATCCGTTGAAATGACACCATATAAGTCATGGTTAGGGATAAAACCCGAATTGTCTTTTCTTAAAATTTTGGCATGTTATGCATAAGTAAAATGTTTACAACCAAAGTCGGATAAGCACGTCTTTGTAGGTTATCCCAAAGAATTTGTTGGGAATTTCTCCATAACACCGAGGACAAAAGAGTTTGTTACTTGGAACGTCAAGTTTCTTGAGAAGGAATTTTTCGTGTAAAGTTAAGTGGGAGGACAGTAGAACTTTGATAAGGTTGTTGAACCTTAGCTATATGTGCTAAGTAGCGCAGCACCGGAAAGTGTCCCGGTGGCGGCCACAATGCTCATGGCTCTCGTGATTACAAAAGGTGTGATCTCGGAGATTAGAGTTCCTATAGAACCGTGTGGGTCGGTAAGAATCAAATAGTAAGATTTGATAAGCAAGTCGTTATTGTTTTGACAATGATGAACCGACTACATGCAAAGAAGCGATGATGGGCCCTGACTCCATAAAATGACTAGAAGTCATAGAATCCGTGATAGTATCCATACACAAGAAATCAAGTTTCTGAACTTTGAAGACCCTCCGGAAAGGCGTGAAGCCTATCGGTCGTGTTTGGATCTATAAAGAAATAGACATGGATGTTTCAAATCTATGAAATAGTCGACATGTCGGAAAGAGTTTACGACAATGTTCAAGGAATTGACTATGATAAGATTTGATCTTTCATAGCGATATTTAGTCTGGACGGATTAATGTAGCAACCACTACATATATTTTGGTATATGGTAGTTGAACAAACAAAACAAGTTCTTCTAATAGAATGGTTACCTAGGACATGTACATGACACGATCCAAAGGGTTTTGTTAATTCAAAGGATGCTAAAAGAGTATGCAAAACTTCAATGGTTGAAGTAAGCATAGCGGAGTTGGAATCTTCACCATGATGAAACTGTTAAAAGAGTTTAAATTCATCAGAGATGATGAAGATGCTTGCATTTGCAAGAAATTAAGTGGGAGCGCTGAGACATATTTCTAATACATTATGTAGAGGACATATTGTTGATTGGAAATGATGTATCTTATATTGACATAGGTTAAGAATTTCATTTTGATGAAAGACTTAGGCATAACCCAAGAATTAGGCATCAATGTCTATATGGATAGATTGAGGCGCTAATATGGTTTTGCCAAATGTACATAGATAAGATGTTGAATGAGTTCAATATAGAAACAACAAGAAAGGTTCTTGATGCACGGAAAGTACTGAATCAAGATTCGAGTGTGTTGACACGAGATTCAAGTGTTTTGACACTTGGTGAAATTACAAGAATATTTTGATCAATCATTCTTTGAGATGTACACATACAGATATGTCCTATGCTCTAAATGTTATGAGCATATACCAGAATGATTCATAAGATGATCATTGGAAAATAGTAAAGATATTCTTATGAGCTTTGGAAGAACTAAGAATATACCATGTATAAGTGACAAATAGTTAAAGGTAGTTCATTGTAAAGTGTTACATTGATACTAGTTTTGTCACAAGATACAAATTAAGTTTATCTCAATTTAAACTATGGGTGGCACAATGTAATGAAAGGAAGTTCCATAACGGATTTGGTTGAGTACCAAAGTTAAAACATTGTGACAGATACTACAACAAAAGGCTAAGTATATAAACTGCTATAGTAGTAGCAAAGGAGGGCATTTGTGTTAAGTAGTTTGTTATCAAACTAGGTGTGGTTCATAGCGGGATAATACTATGAAGATACATTGTATGACAATTGTATCAACATGATTTAATCCCGAGGAACTAAAGGTCTCACCAAAGGACCAAATTTTTACAATGCCATCTCATTGGAGAATGAGTAATGCGTAGAGACGCAAGGACATGCAAATACACACGGACCTGGAAGTGTCAGATCCAAAGATTATGTTTACCACTAGCAATGGTGTCTATACAACACCAGAAAGCCATAGGTGTTGAATGCACAAGTTTTTAACTAGATTATTGACTCTAGTGCAAGTGGGAGACTGTTGGAGATATGCCCAAGAGGCAATAATAAAGTGGTTATTATTATATCTTTATGTTTATGATAAATGTTTACATCCCATGCTATAATTGTATTATTAGGAAACACTAATACATGTGTGTTTTGTAAACATAAAAGAGTCCCTAGTAAGCCTCTTGTTAAACTAGCTTGTTGATTAATTGATGATCATGGTTTCCTGATCATGGACATTAGGATGTGATTAATAACAAGGTTATATCATTAGGAGAATGATGTGATGGACACACACCCATAGTAAGCGTAGCATAAGATCAAGTCATTAAGTTCGTATTGCTGTAAGCTTTCAAATACATAGTAACCTAATCCTTCGACCATGAGGTTATGTTAATCACCATCACCGGATGGGTACTTTGATGACATCAAACACCGCTTCGTAACTGGGTGGTCATAAAGGTGTCATTGGGTATTCTGAAAGTATGTGTTGAAGCGCATGGACCAAGATTGGGATTTGTCCATCCATATGACGGATAGATATGCTCTGGGCCCTCTCGGTGGAATGTCATCTAATTAGCTTGCAAGCATGTGACTGGGTCACAAGGGATGACATAGCACGGAACGAGTAAAGAGTACTTATCAGTAACGAGGTAGAACTAGGTATGGAGATGCTGACGATCAAACCTCGGATAAGTATAGTATCGCGAGACAAAGGGAATTGGTTTCATATGTAAATGGTTCAATCGATCATGAAGTCATCGTTGAGTATGTGGGAGCCATTATGGATCTCCAGATCCCGCTGATGGTTATTGATAGGAGATGTGTCTCTATCATGTCTACATATTCACGAACCGTAGGGTGACACACTTAAGGTTCGAAGTTGTTTTAAGTAGATATGGAATGTGCGTTGGAGACCGAATGTTGTTCGGAGTCTCGGATTGGATTTGGGACATCACGAGGAGATCCGGAATGGTCCGGAGAATAAGATTCATATATAGGAGATCATTTTATGAGTTAGGAAATGTTCCGGAGTGTTTGTATGAGGATTCTAGAAGGTTTCGGAATGTTCCGGAAGGTTCTGGAAGATATCTTGGAGTTTGCTTGAAAATCAAGATAGGGATCAAGGAGTCCTGGTGGGTCAAGACACGGATTCGTGGGGAAGGAGGACTCCTTCCCCACCTCCAACCCGCCGGCCTAGGGAGGAGAGGAGTCCTACAAGGACTCCCCTCCCCATGGCGCCATCCCCTCTTTAAATAGAGGGGCAGGGGGCGCCCCCTCCTTGCACGCTCTCATAACGTCCAATCTCTGCCGCCTCTCTCCTCCACCATATTCTGCACAGGCATAGGCGAAGCCCTGCAGAATTCTCTACTCCACCACCACCACCACGCCGTCGTGCTGCTGGGATTCCGTGGAGAAGATCTACTACCTCCGCTGCTCGCTGGAACGGGGAGAGGAAGGTCTGCTTCGACTCCGCACGTGTGACCGACTGCGGAAGCGCTGCCGAATCGTGGCGCCGGAAGGATCGTCTACTTGACCAAGGGCGGAAGCGCTGCTGGAACGCGACGCCGGAAGGATCGTCTACTTGACCGAGGGCGGAAGCGCTGCTGGATCGCGACGCCAGAAGGATCGTCCACACGATCTTGAGATCGGCAAGTGATCGACTACATCAACCACGAGATCTAATCTCGTTAACGCTTTCGGATCTACGAGGGTTAGTTCCTATCTATCTCGTTGCGCATGTCTCATAGATTAGATCTTGGCTTTTATCTAGATTAGATCTGGGTTTTGTTCGTTCTTGCGGTAGAAAATTTTTGTTTTCCATGCTACGAACCCATCAGTAAGAGGGTGGACCAGGGGCCCACACCACCTGGTGGCGCGGCTAGGGGGCCCGTGCCACCCTATGGTGTGGCCAGCCCCTGGCCCCTCTCCATCTCGTCTTCTAGCTCCGTGAGTCTTCCGGTAAAATATCGACTTTGGCTTTTGTCCGGTCCAATTCCGAGAATATTCATTTGCTGGCTTTTCTGGAACCAAAAACAGAAGAAAACACGCAATTGGCATTGTGGCATCTTGTTAATAGGTTAGTTCCAGAAAATGTGTAAAAGTACTCCAAAGTGTGGACAAAACATAAGAAAGTAGATATAAAACAAGCATGGAACATCAAAAATTATAGATACGTTTGGAACGTATCAACATCCCCAAGCTTAACTCCTGCTCGTCCTCGAGTAGGTAAGTGATACAAAAGAATAATTTTTGAGGTGACATACACCATGACAATCAAGATCAAACCATTTGCAAGCATTGAAAGTTGGGATCAAAGTACTCTAAACATGAGCATGAAAGATGAAGTTCTAAGAATAAGACATAGCAAATATGCATGCAACATGAAAGGATACAAACAAAGATCATGAATAACAATGCATTGAAAGACGTTTGATTGTTTCACATATAGAAAACATAGCATAGTGGCATTCAGCTTGTCCCTCAGTGAGTAGCAATAAATGCATAGGACACCTTCAAACATAAGGGTGACTAGATACAAATAGTTTAAGAACAAGCAATATCAAAGTTATGCATCAATCAACAAGTCATGGGACAATGCACATTAAACTAAGAATGGCCACATTGCTCTCTTAATAGGTGCATAAAGATAGAAGATGGAGACTCAACATAAAAGTAAAAGAAAGGCCTTCATAGAAGGAAGAAGGGATTCAAGTCTCATAAAGAGCTTTCAAAAATTATGGTACTTATAGCTTTCAGCTCTCATTGCCCCTATCATAAGCATCTTGAAGTGATTAAGGTTAAAGTGAAAAAACTATGGAGTATATGCTTGACAAAGTATAAGTTGGCAATCTCATGTCCCTTGAATATGAGGATCGCTCCTCATGCTACTCAAGTTTAGTTACCGGTGAGTTCTTGTCATAGTAAGTACATGTGTATCATAGAGAATCGCCAATGGGGTACCCCTTGCACATGATACAGGAGCTATCCCATAATCAAAATACCAAGGCAAGCAGACAATGAGCATCTCAACAATCTTCTTATTTACCATGGGAAAATGGTCCTTTTTCTCTCTTTCCTCTTTTCTCATCTTTTTTTCTCAATCTCTATCTCTTTTTTTATAAGAAGAATGCTTCATAGATTGCTCGCTATGGTGATGGTGCAAGTTTCCACCATGATTAGGCATGGCTTAGGCTAGCGGCCCAGGCGTTTCTCTAACACTCATACATAACTCCATGGACTTACAAGCTCCCCTTTCATTTCACACCGACGACATCCATAAACAAAAGAGCATGATATCAACTAGGTACAATGTACAAGTGCAATGTTGAAAGCGTTCCCCATGACAACATGGTTCTGCTAATCCCAACGTCTAAGTGCAAGAATATATAACATAGATGACACAATGGTTCAAGTTTATTAGGGGCAAGAAAAGTAAAGTGTGCCATCAAGTTCGTGGGAGCTTTAATCACTAATTTTCACATAACAATTTTAATTCGGAAGGTAGATAAAAACATGAATATACTTGGAATAGCAAATGCTTATAGGTAGGTATGGTGGAATCTTTGGAATAACTTGTTTTTATTTGGAGTTGGATGCATGAGTGGAACTCATACTTGGTATGGAGGCTAGCAAAAGACTGGAAGCGACCAACTAAGAGAGCAATAATGGCCATAATCATGCAAAGTGACAAAACATTATTAATTAAAGCATAAAGTGATATTACAAGACGAAAACTAAATAATCATAGAGGCTATGGTGACTTGGTGTAGTCTTAACATGGTGTGCGCATGCGCCAAGTCAACCCAAATAAAGCATTAAAGGAGAATACCACAATATTATGCGTTTATATGCTAAAACAACGCATGATTCTTTCAAGGAACATTAAGCACTCTCAATTGTTTGTAACAAGTCATGCTGCATCAATAATCACTAAGCATAAAGCCAAAACAATATCAAGCATGACAGGATAAAGTCTAGGCCACAGTCAAAAACAAGCTCCTTTTTGTACCACTTATAAGCATGAACTTTCCTACTCTTTTCCAACACCAATCGACTTATTTGAAACAACTCACAAAGATAATAATAAAAAAAGATCAGTGAGCTTGTCTCACAAATCCACCAATAAGAACTAAAAAGTTCTAAGCTGAAAGGACAAGAAAACTAAGGCTAAACACTGTGCTAGCAAAAGAGAACACTCACAAAACAAGAAGAATGAAAACTAGAGTGTTCTAAACAATCAAAGCAGAGTGTGTCTCTTTCCAAAAGAAATGCTGGGATCCAACCAACTTATTGCAGCAAACCAAGCAAAATAAAACTAAAAACAAAAACAAAGATGCTCCAAGAACAACACAACAGTGCATGAAACAATAAAAATGAAGTGTCTAGAAAGACCTGAGATTTTTATTGATGAAGAAGGGGATGCCTTGGGCATCCCCAAGCTTTGACGCTTGTACCTCTTAAATATTTCTTGGGGTGACATGGGGTGGCATCTCCAAGCTTGAGCGTTTGTCCATTCTTCATCTTATTACGTCATTCTTTCCCTACACCTGAAAATTTCCTTCATACAAAATTTCACACAATCTTCATTACCAACATTAGTGCATTCAAAAGATAATAAAACTTTGGGATTTAGTTTTAAAACAGAAAAACTTTCATTAAAAACACAAGCTACTCTATCAATTCCCTCAAAAATCTCAATTCACCAAAAAGAACCCAAAAAGAAATCGATAAAGAGGCAAATGCAAATAATGGCAGAAATCTGTCAAAACAGACCAGCAGGTGAAAACCGATTTTTTCTAAAACCTTATGCTCCTCAAATCGAAAAGTGTTGAACTAAAGAAAGTTATCTAACAACCTGGGGGATTTATTCAGAAAATTACAGCTCAATCCGACATACATAACTTTTTCACGAATTTTTACAGTCGAGCACAAAAATCTGTTTCAAGACAGCACTTCCCCAAATCTTACTTCTCATTAGAGGTTATTCTTGGCACAAAAATCAAACAAAAAGGATAATGAGAGGTTATTACAGAATTAATAACTTCCAATACTCAACTAAAACTTTTGGGTTATCTCCCAATAAGTACTTTTCTTTAACGCCTTTAACTTAGGTATGATAGTTTGAGAAGATGCTCACATAAGCAATATGAATTGAAGTAAAAGAGAGCATCAAGAAGCAAATTGAAAGCACATTTAAGTCTAACCCACTTCCTATGCATAGGAACATTGTAAAGAAACAAGTCATGAAAGGACAAAGCAACAAGCATAGGAAAGCAAAACAAGTGCAACTTCAAGACTTTCAGCATAAAGAGGGGAAACTTAATATTATTGAGATGCATAAAACCATGTTTCCCTCTCTCATAATAACTCTCGGTAGCATCATGAATAAAATTAACAATATAACTCTCACATAAAACATTCTTATCATGAGCCACATGCATATAATAAATATTACTCTCCACATAATCATAGTCATTCTTATTAATTGTAGTGGGAGCAAATTCAACAAAATAGCTATCATTATTATTCACATCACCATAATCATCAAATATAGGAGGCATATTATAGTCATAATTAATTTCCTCCTCAATAGTAGGTGGACTGAAAATATCATATTCATCGTTGTAATCATCACATATTGGAGGTATAGTATCATCAAAGCAAATTTTCTCCTCTAAAGATGGGGGACTAAAAAGATCATTTTCATAAAAACTAGCTTCCCCAAGCTTAGAATTTTCCATAGCATTAGCAATAATCGTGTCCAAATAATTCATACTAACAACATTGCTATTAGCATGCAAATAAAGTTCCATAAGTTTTTTAATTTTCGCTTCAAACACTTCATGTCCTAACTCAAGATAAATACTATAATGCTCTCTAATTTTGTTGTTGTTTTCCATTAAGCCTAACTAGTGAAAACAAGAAATAAAAATACAAAATTGCAGAATCTAAAGGAAATAACTTCGAGCACTCACACCGGAGGATGTGAGTACCTTTTACCTCACCTGCCCGGCAATGGCGCTAGAAAATAGCTTGATGTCTACGCACTTCTATTCTTATGGACAGTTGTTGGGCCTCCAAGTGTAGAGGTTTGTAGAACAACAACAAGTTTCCCTTAAGTGGATTACCCAAGGTTTATCGAACTCAGGGAGGAAGTGGTCAAAGGTATCCCCTCTCAAGCAACCTTGCAATCAAGATACAAGAAGTCCCTTGTGTCCCCAACACACCCAATACACTTGCCAGGTGTATAGGTGCACTAGTTCGGTGAAGAGATTGCGAAATACAAGTGGTATGGATAATTATAAGTGGTAATAGTGCTAGAAAAGAGCTTGACGGGTAGGAAGAGACTAAAGGCAATCTGATGGAAGCAAGCAAACATGTAACAGATCTTGTTGTAAACGGTGTTTCAATGTTTAGAAACAAGGCCTAGGGATCATACTTTCACTAGTGAACACTCTCATATAAATATCTTCTCTTTATGATACTACTCTTAACTACTCTCCGGTTGGACACTCTAATCCATGGTAGGGCTATAATAGAACTCAAAGTCCGCTTTCCCTATCTAAATAACCCCACACTGTCACATTGAGCGCTAGATGGTTCCAGCAAACACCACAATTTCATAGAGACATCCAACTCCAAATATAGCTCATAACAATTATTTGTAATCTCTAGCCTAAGTGCCACACGGTGTGCACACTGTCAACTTCACACACGTGGGGAGAGCAGAGATATATTAAAGCACTTGAGTAGCAAGGTAGATCCACTTGATTACAAAGCTCATGATCACAATATGATCACGCATAGAGAGATGAACACAAAGCTACGGGTAGAGCCCTTAGCCTCGAGAGAGGTCTACTCCCTCCTCGTCATGGGAATCAGCAACAACGATGGAGATGGTGGTGGAGTTCGATGGAGATGGCTCCGAGGGCATTTCCCCATCCCGGCATGGTGCCGGAATAGAGACTTCTGTCCCCCGAACCTCCTCTTCGGTGGCGGCGGCGCTGCGGAACTTTTCATGGCTGGAGGCTGGATTATTTAGGGTTTTCTCAAGGGGGCTTCTTATAGGCGAAGGGGAGATGTCAGAGGGTGGACCAGGGGCCCACACCACCTGGTGGTGCGGCTAGGGGGACCCGCGCCACCCTATGGTGTGGCCAGCCCCTGGCCCCTCTCCGTCTCGTCTTCTGGCTCTGTGAGTCTTCCAGTAAAATATCGACTTTGGCTTTCGTCTGGTCCAATTCCGAGAATATTCATTTTCTGGCTTTTCTGGAACCAAAAACAGAAGAAAACAGGCAACTGGCACCGTGGCATCTTGTTAATAGGTTAGTTCCAGAAAATGTGTAAAAGTACTCCAAAGTATGGACAAGACATAAGAAAATAGATATAAAACAAGCATGGAACATCAAAAATTCTAGATACGTTTGCAACGTATCACCTAGTCATGGGATGGAAGATTGGTTAATCCTCCATTTATTTTATAATGCTCTTAATCCTGTGTCTAAGTCTATGCTTGATACTGTAGCTGGAGAAACATTTATGGGTAAACATATTACCGAAGCGAAGCAGCTGCTAGACAATATGCAAGACAACCATGCCCAATGGCATGTGGAAAGAAACACGAAGAAGGTGAACTCTATCTCACCACAAGAGAATGAAGAACTGAATGCTAAGTTGGATGAGCTCATACTAGCCGTTAAAGGTGAGGAAACCCAAGTAAGAGCCACCCCTGAAACAAATATTGAAGAATTAGACTTCGTAGCTCGTAATGATTATAACCCTGCTTGGAAGAAGAGTTACAATCCTAACTTTCAAAAACATTATGCTAGTCCTACAAGTAACTCTAATAATAATATGGGAACTACTAATGGTAGTCATCAAGAAACACTTAAGTCTTTCATAGACTCACAAAATGAACAAAATAATGTTCTTATTAGAATTACATAGAACCATGATGCCATGCTTGGTAAATTATCTAACCAAGCTGTTAGTTTGAGAAATGATTTGCAGGCCCTCCAAGAAAGAACGAGGATCATTGAGGCACAACTAGGTAAGATAACCGAGAGTAAAACTCTCATTCTAGCTAAATTTGTAGGTAAAGGTGAGCCCAATCTAGTTGAAGAACTCAAAATGATGAGGATCCAAAGGGAGGACCTTGAATAACTTGATTATTGTAATGCTCCTTCACCAAGCTACATCGTTGAAGATCTCGTAAAAAGGATCAACGTCAAGATTCCGGTAAGTGAAGGTAGTGAGGAAGCTATGTACCAACACTTTGTCAATCAAGTAGCAATAAAGGTACGTGAACTTGAAGAAAAATACAGGCAAATTGCTGAAAAAATACCTGTTAAACTAGATGACATATTTGAGCCTACTATTAAGATTAAAATTGGAACCAATGAGATAGCTGCACTTCGTGATCTAGGTTCAAGCGTCTCAACAATTCCAAAGAGTCTTTTAACAAGTTAAATCTTGGCTCCTTTGAAATTACTGAGTTAAAATTGCATCTAGCAGATTCTACCTACAAAAAAGCAGTAGGAATTAAGGAGAACACTTTAGTATACATTAAAGGTTGTCCTGCTCTCATTGATTTTGTTATTGTTGACATGCATGAAGATGCTATTGCTCCTATTATTTTAGGCCGACCTTTCTTAAGAACTATTAAGGCTTTGATTAATCCACATGTAGGGAACGTGAAGCTGCAATTGCCTTCGCGGGATTCTTTTGTTATTCATTTCCCCAGGAAGAAGAAAGCCAAGCATGATGAAAAGAGGCCATCACTTTGAAGGCCAATTACTTTGGACTGGGTGTTCCACTCATCTAGCCCAAGTGAGTATCGTCAAGGTCAAGCTATTGACTATAAAAGAGCGCTCCATGGGAGGCAACCCATGTGAAATAAAGGTTTGAGTAAAGTTGTTAGTTTTAGTTTTAGTTTATGTTTAATAAAGAGTGCTAGAAAACTCTATTTGGGGAGAACAAGTTCGGTAGTACTTGAAATTCTGCTTTATTCATGCTATTGTTGGTCGACAATATTTATTGTCAATTTTCTGTCAAAAAAAAGGTATATCACTAAGTTACAGGAAAAGAAATAGTTTTTGAAGAAACAGAAATTTTTTGATGCACACAAAGAGTTTAATGACCAACTATACGGCGGGAATAAAAATTCCGGCCGCATAGTTCTGGTCGTATAGATATCTTTTCCATCGAAAAAATTTATGCAATATGTACTGAGAGTTTAACGACCAACTGTACGGCGGGAATAAAAATTCCGACCATATAGCTCTGTTCGTATAGATATCAGTGCCTCCATACAATTTCTTTTCATATGTACTAAGAGTTTAATGACCAACTATGCGGCGGGAATAAAAATTCCGGCCATATAGCTCCAATCGTATAGATATCAGTGCCTCCGTACAATTTCTTTTCATATGAACTAAGAGTTTAACGACCAACTATACGGCGGGAATAAAAATTATGGCCGTATAGTTCCGATCGTATAGATATTGATGCCTGTGTATATTTTCGTTCGCAGGAACAAACAGTTTAATGACCAACTATATAGCCGGAACTTTTGTTCCGCCCGTATAGTTGCGTCCGTATAGCTGCACCGCCAGGAGGAAACCCTAAATTTTTGACAATAGGACAACTATACGCCCGGAACACCTTGTTCCGACCGTATAGTTGCGACCGACAACAAAATCACACGGGAAGGTACTTCCAACTCCAAAACTACAATCCTTTTTATTTCTTCTACCTCCAAACTCTCTCAAAACCTCAAGGGATCATCATCTCTACTCAATTTCATTCGATTTCCTCGCGCACAAGTGATCTACGGTATGTTTCTCCTCCGATCCTCTAATTACTTTTTACAAATTCATATTCGATCTATTGTCATTATCAATCTAGGGTAAGACCTACTATGAACAATTTGCCATGATTTTCTTGCCTAGATTATTATTTGAGGAGAATTCTTTAGTGTGCTATGATGAGGAATATGATGCACTTACTGTTGTTGGATCAAAAAGTTTTATTTTTGCCTTTCTTCAATATTTTAGATGATGAACACAATGATCCAAACTCGTGCTTGAGCCACCGCTAGCTATTCTTGTGCTACTGCTCAGGAACGCATGGGGATACAGTTCAGGGATGAGGCGCATTGTGATCGCTTCAACAGGATCAAGAACCGCGAAGTGAAGGACACCAAGTGGGCTTGCCCCATTATATTGAACCAACTCGGTATTTCTGATGACTTCAATTTACTTTGCAATAGAGTTGGCCTACAAAACTTTGTGTACCATGATGTACCTACTTATTGCTGCTTAAACATTGAATTTCTAAGCTCGTTGCAAAGCACCGTTAAGCAATGTCAAGGAGAGGATACTATTTCTTTCCGTATGATGAACAACAACTACACTTTAACTTTAGATGAATGGTGCGCATGTTTTAATTTGACGAACAATGATATTCATGCTTTATGCGCATCCTTTATTGGCTTAGAACCTACCCCTGAACAATACTATAATGGAAAGAGTTTCACTACTAGAATAAATAAGGGGAAGAATATTCAACATCCTGCAATTCGCTATTTGTTCTATGTTATTGCTAACACCTTGCAGGCACGTAATGAGTTCACAAGACTCAACGAGGAGGACATCCTAGTCCTTGCAAAGGCTGCTTACATCAACTGCGGTGTGTCACTCAACTTGGGCGCCATCCTTGTGCGCTACCTGGAGCACCAAGCCTCCCAAAGCAAAGGACCAATCACTAGTGGAGGCGTCATCACCGTGCTTGCCACTTCCCTAGGCATCGACCTAGGTGAGTTGCAACTCGTGCTAGGTGAGACACGTGTTGGTTTCTCCACTTTGAGACCCTGTGAAATGCTCACTAGGAGAGGTGGTGTTTATTATCTGCATATTGCTAGAGCTAGGCGTATCTACCCGCTCCTTTGCCTAATGGTTTTTTCTCTATCGAGGAAGGACGTTTGCTATCTGATTTGCAAGTTGAGCAACACCAACCCGAGGAAGAGATTCTGGAGGAGGATGAGGACCAAGAGGAGGAGCAAGAAGTTTCTTACAAAGAGGAGCAGCCACAAAACCGGTTCGCTACATACCAAGGTTTCCAAGGACTTGGAGGGACTGTGGAGAGGATGCATAGCCTCTCTTTGAACCTCCGAGATGAAGGAGATATGCCCTAGAGGCAAATAATAAATAGGTTTTTATTGTCATATCTCAATTAGTTTATAATAGTTTCATATTGTGCTATAACTGTGCCAAGTAGAAACATTGGTACAGGTGTGGTATGAAACAACAAAGTCCCTAGTAGCCTCTATTCATACTAGTTCGTTGGTCACGAAGATGATCTGGGTTTCAAGATCATGGTCATTTATGCCGACTAACAACGGGATCATATCATTGGAGAATGATGTGGTTGGTCATTCCTCAAAGGATTGCAACACGATCAAGTCATATAGTTCATTGTTGCAACAGCTATACCTAGACTCCTTCTCCTTAGACCGTGAGATGATATCAAACACAGTCTCCTGAGAGTGCTTAGATAGCATCAAGCGCCACTTGGTAATACAGTGGTTATAAAGGTGTGTTCAGGTACTCGGAGGAACTGTAGAGGCAATATATGTCAAGGGCGGGATTTGTTCACCCACATGACGAGTAAAGATACATATGGCCGGCTTTGTGAGATTACATCCATAAATGTTGCAACATGTTACTAGGTCACGGGGATGTAATATCACGGTAACAAGAAAACAGAACTTGTTGTGAACGATATTGAACAAGTTATGGGATACCAATGATCGGATCTTGGACAAGTTGTATCGAGAAACAAAAGGAAGAGGATGCTACATTTAGCGGTTCAACACGACATTGTCATCAGGAATGCATAGGGGTCACATGGATATCCCTGGCCCCTATGTTGATCATTGATATAGATCATGTCTAGAGCATTCCCGAGCTGTGAGAGGATACACTTAAGGGTACGATGAGAGCGATCATTCGTAAGACGGAATCATAGTAGAGAAAGAGAAAAGCCGGAATCATTCCGCGGAGCGATCCGAAGTTGTTCAGAGAAAGAATAAAGGACCGGAATCATTCCAGGGAAGATCCGAAGTCGTTCGGACGAAATCGAAAGGGAACCGAAAGGTGTTTCGGTTTTGAATCAGGTTTTGTAATATGTATTTACTTATTAGTTAATGTAATTAATATTAAATATAATATTAAAATCTTATTTGAAGGGTTATTCTACTAATGGGCCAAACTTCCTAGTGAATAAAGGCCCATGAGGGAAAACCAAAGGAGGGAAGGGCCAAGACCCAGGCGCCTCAAGGGGGCCCACCCGGCCAGCCTAGGGCTGTGCGTGGGGTGGGGCCCACCCCTGGACGGCTGGCCCATGAGGCCCATGCGCCTCCCACCTCTCCCTTGAATAGTCCCACATGGGAAACCCAAAGGAGAGGGCACACCCCCTCCCCCTATATAAAGGTGTGCCCATGGGTGGGATTTAAACACACAACTTGAGAAGTCCTTTGGTTGACTTTCTCCCTCCCTCTCTCTATACCTTGTGACCATGGCCCCAAGTCTGGGTTGTGCGATCGAGGCACACCTGCAGTACGCCGTTGTGCTGCAGGGATTCCTAGCCGGATATCAACTTCCCCACTCCCGGCGGGATCGGGGAACCGGAGGTCTCATCATCCACCGGATGTGTACGAAGACACGAGGCGCAAACACTTGGGGCGCTTAAATATCGTGAGCCGGAGCTGTTGCACGATGAAGATCAAGAAGGAGCAAGGGGTGACCTGCGAGGAGCTTCGCGACCTTGAGGTCAGCTACAAGTACGACTACTTCAACCATGTTCCCCCGTGGAACGTTAACATCGTACGGTCTACAAGGGTATGTATTATATACGCTACGACCGTTACCTCATTACTACATAGATAGATCCTAGGAAGTATGGGGTTACATCATAGGAATTGTTTTTTTTCACACCGATCCCCAACACGAGAATCAACAAGTAACCTCTCAAATAAATTGAAGGGCTTACAAAAGCCTAAGCTTGGGGAAGTTTCCTCATGTATCTTTACGTGGCGTTCATTTGCTTTTATTTATTTTAGAGGTTGTGTTTTTATTTGAGTTTATAAGCACTCATGTTGTTTTCCCCAACACATTATTTTTAGTTCTTTCTATTTTTCTTTCGAAATTTTCTAGACGAGCTTTGCCGCCAATTTTCTATTCTTTAAAGTCCCTCTCTTAAAAAACCACAAAAAGATTTCTCCATTTTTTCCTTATTTCCCTCTTTCTTTCTTTCTGCCCTCGATGTCTTCATTATTTGCAAGAGAGTGGTCGACTTCGAGTTTCCAAGAAATAAATAAAAAGAAGAGAGAAGTGGAAACAACATGAGAGGTGTGCCTATGACTCTCCACTTCTAAAATTTGAGAAACCCATGCTAGTTAGTAGTAAATGTTGAGATATATATTGGTGGAATGAGTCTTTGTATTGTAGTAAGATTTTTGTTAGCATGGGTATTTAACTGGGTACGTTTTGTTCTAGCTCTCGTAATTAACCAAGTCTTGCCAAAAAATTGCTAATAAGAAAAAGTCTAACAATTGAAGGCTTGGGTGTTGTAGTGCTTAGTCTTGAAGGATTATTTCTAGAGACACTCAACACCACTGAAAATGTTGATTGACACTTAATAGCTCTCTTTGAAAGAATTTGTTCGATTCAATTAATGTTTAGCGGTTTTGTGAGCATGCCAAAGTTGACTGTTAAACATAAGAATGATATAGCTTTACGTGTGTCAAACTTCATGGGACGCCAACAACTCGCTTGGCCTACGAACGATCTTCATGGAGGAGGAAACTCCTAAATTTCGGCTACGAGTTGATTAAACACTTGTAGCAACAATGCTATAGTGGGTAAGATTTTTGGTACTCCCTACTGGGTAGTTGTAATAATGATGGAATCACTCCTCTAGCTGTTATGAGAAATCATTATGCAAAATAAAAAAAACCTTAGTGATGCCACGAGTGTCATCACAAACCGTTAAACTAATATATTTTTTGGCATGCTCTCAACTACTTAAAAACTGAAATTCTTGAAGGAAATGAATAGAAAAAGTAGTACTTGAAAAAGTCTTGATTTATTGATGTGGGAGAATTGAGATACTCTAGTATATATGCTTTTCATGACAACTCTCACACTCTTATTTACATGATCATACTTTACTGTTCAAAGGCAAGCCTATGAGTTGATTACTTGACATGGAATAAAATTTACTTATTTGAATCATCCATATTTACAATAATTTTGTTGCGCTATAAGGAGGATGCATGAAACCGTATGATATGCTTGCCATACTCTATCATGCTAAGTTTTTCAGATCTATGAAGTGGAGAACATGAGACTACTAATCATGAGTAAGATCACCATCTTTTTATTCAGTTTAAATGTTGAGGTCCTTTTGATTTTGGTTTTATTGCTCGGGGACAATCAAGTTTTAAGCTTGGGGAGGTTGATGGCTCTGAAATATAGCCATCTATGTCCACATTTAAACTGGATATTACTCATATTTTGGATGAAATGTCTCTCTAAACCCTGCCACTATGCTAATATTCAGAGGGGTATGTAATCCTTCTTTATATTCTTCTGCAAAATAATGTCGTTTAAAGGAGGGAATAAACTACATTAAAGTCAAAGATACGAGATTTCCACACAACCATAAGAAACCAGGAGCCGTACAATGGAGGAAGATGCTTTAACGACCAACTATACGACCGGAGCAAAAATTCCGGCCATATAGCTCCGGTTGTATAGTTGGCGCCACACCATTAGGTCAAAAGAACAACTTTCGTGAGGACCCTATAAAAAGAAGCCTCGAGCGACGGGGAAATAGGGATCTCTCGTTCCACCCCGAAGAAGCCAGACCTCGCCAAAAGCCACTCCAGATCTGCAAACCTTCTCCATCTCCATAGCCATATTCCACCACTTGTAGTCGTAGATTCCTTCTCCGATGGCAACATTGTAAGACTATTGCTATCAATCTTATGATTTTCAATACAATGTTTGTGATTGTTGATCTCATCTCTATGTGTGAGTCATTCTCCTTAGGCTAAGGCTTCGGCCTAGCCATGTAGCAATTGTGCATGTTTTATCATAGATGGGATCGTGTATTAGTTTGTATGACATGATGATATTGTATCCTCTCTTGCCTCAATCAAGGACTTGTCAGGTACCCAAGACCCCGAGGGTGATCTATGTATAGGGAGTATGAGTGATGACTAATCTGCAGGTTGGGAACCCCAGTGACAGAAGGGGTAGTACGGCTGTATGTGAGGGATTTGCTTGGGATTATTAACGGTGACATCACTATGCATATCATTAGTTCTCTTTATTCTATGAATGAGACTAGTAGGTTATTGCTATAAGCGCTTGTGGAGGCATAGCAATTATGAATGCAATGCCCACATATAATTTATCTTGCTCCAACAGTACACGCATACTTTATTTCTATCTTTATTTCCATGCAGATGTTTTGCACAGCTACAGGTGAAACCGAACGCCCTAG